>JAPFFP010000080.1:22455203-22483917 GCA_026153255.1 Solanum medicagineum | reverse complement strand
GATCAAAATTAATGGCGACATTGCCGAGGAATACAACAAGGATTTGACTTGATTCCACTAATGTTTAATTCAAGTATTAATTTCTACACTCTTTTGTACTCTACTTTGTTTCTGTTAGCTTCTTATGTACAGAAATATCGTGGTGGTATCCTTATTGCTTTCACCAAATACAAAGATCCAACAAGATATTAAGCAATGGTTGAAGAACAACTCATCATCACAAGTAAATTACTTCAATCACTACAAAGAAGTGTTCTGTTTTAAGGCCAGCCATCTGAAGATCCTCGTTCCCATCTGCAAAAGTTGGCACAAATATGTAGAGAGGTTATGGGAACACGACATCCAACTTTGGATACTGTAGCTCTTCAGATCTTTCTAATGACTCTCAGATGTGATGAGGCAAAGTGGTGGTTTACACTTCCCCAAGATGTTTGCACTAACTGGGTGGAGGTGCAAAGATTTTTCTTAACTAATTTTCATGTTAGACTTGACAAGCACCAACTGCGGGACCTAATCATCAACTTTCAACAACTTCCAAGCGATTCAATAAATGTAATACGGGAAAGATATAAAGAATGTTTGGGGAGGATTCAAGATCATGGTATATCGAATGGTGAAATAGTGACAAGCTTCTACAGAGCACTAAATTCTGAACAACAAGCTCAGGCAGATGCTTTATTTGGAGGAGATTGGTGGTCATTCTTGAGGAAGCCATTTACTAAAGTCACTGAGTAAATGGAAAAATTCTCTGCTATCTATTAAGTCTACCAGCCACTTCAAGAGCAACCCGTAGTTTGCACTAGCTTGTCTGGGGAAAGCTCTAGCCATGAAGTAAAGAGCAGTGCAAACATTCGGTTCAAGTTACCACATCAACAGTGCACTATGGATGAATCTTCTATGATTGAGAGTATGTTCGAAAAGCTGATAAAGAGAATAGATACAAATCAGGATATGTTGCAGGAGATTAAGTTTGATATTATCAATGTGAACTGAAAGGTGGACATTGGCAAATCAACGACTTCATGACAAGTTCCACCTTGTTTCTATGCAACTAGAGCGTATGCAAAATGATAGAAGGAGAGATACAAGAGTTGTTGAGAAGAGATCATCAAGTCTTGAGGAAGTCTGAGTACTCAAGCTGACTAAGTAATGCCACAACGTTAAACAAGGTGCTTCATGGGAGGCAACCTAAGTACTTTCTCTATTTTTGGCTTATTTTGAGTTCACTTTAATTGTCTGAATTTTTAGGTAGTGGTTTGATTGAAGTTTGTTTTTTTCTTTTAAGACATTGAATTAGTTGTATGTTGGGATAATGGTGTACTTGATCTTAAGATCAAGGTTTGCAGGTATTGAATATGTGCAGAAAATTTACAGAAAATAGCATTGGAATCAATCTCTACGACAAGGCCAATGAGTCGTTGTACGCACTACGACTCGTAGTCATGCCTCGTAGAGGATAACAGTGATGATTGAAGTTGGCAGTTTACACTATGAACCAACTTTACAACCCATAGTCCCGACTATGAGTCGTAAATGGGGTTCTAGTGCCTAGGTATGTTTCTAAATTTTTTCTAAGATTTGAGTGGTCTACGAGACCAAGGCCTATGGGATATAGTGAAAGCTACGACCCGTAGTTGGGATTTTGTAGACCCGAACTAAGGGTTTGAAAACGTCAGTTCGGTGGGGGATTTAAAAGGTCAAAATTCATTTTCGATCCTTAAATCTCCCAAATTAAACCCTAATACTCCCATTATCTTTCCCAAATACTTTCCCTACTATTCCGATCACTTTCCCGACCAAACTTCGGCATTCCCACGTCACTTTTCTGATGAATTACTCTAGCGGCTAGGGTTTTAACTCCCTTTTTTTCTCAGTTTTGTTCACCTTTCATCTTCGTCCCCTGAGGTATGTTTCTTTGTTGAACTTCTTACACAAAATATAATGTCTTTTGATCTTCTTGAATGATTGTGTGATTGAAATTTTTCTGGAGAGTATTCATGGGGAGAATTTATGCATTTGGATGAGATTTGGGGTAGTTATCAATTAGAATTCCTTGAATTTAACCATAGTTGTAAAATTACTCTTGTTGCTCGATGGTGATGATCATGCTTGACCATGAATTGTTGATTACATGTTCGAAATGAGTGTGTAATGGTTTGTTAATTGACTAAGTCATGGCAAGAAATCATGTCTTGGGTATGCTTATCATGTTGAAAATGGTGGTTTGAGTGATTGTTTATGTGCTTGTAGATTTAATTCCATGAACATTCATGTTTGTGTGCAAGTGATTTTTCTGTACAATTCTGGGTTTGACAGTTTTAGGATTCTCGAATGTGTTGGGGAGTTGATGTTTAATTGTTTGCTATTAGGAATAATTTTGGTTTAGTTCTTGATTCGAATATCATGTTTGGGTGATGGATATATTTTTGTGCTTAATTAGTGTTGATCGCGCGAATGCTATCTCTGAAGAATATAATTGTTGAAATCTTTCTTCGATGCTATTTACATTTATGCTTGAATGAATTTTGTAGTTTGTTTGGTGAACTTATATGCACCTCAGGAACCTGATGTTCCCTTCTACGAGAGCCTCTTACGACCTATGGAAGGACCTATAGGCCATTGTTGCCCCTCGTAGGGAATAACAATGACCTAAAGTTCCTTACCACTTACCATACAAGACTTACCTATGGGTCGTAGTGTCCACTACCAACCGTAATGGGGTCTCATGAACTTGCCTTGTGATTTGTTTTGTCTATTGAAAATCAGTACGAGCCTAGTATACGATCCGTAGTCACAGCTATGAGTTGTAACTGAGTGTCATACTTGAGTTTAGTATAAACTTTTGTTAAGCACCTTGGACTACAAGGCCACAGTACGATTCGTAGTCTTATCTACGAGTCATACCAAGGCCTCGTACTTGCAACCTACAGCTGGTGCACTATTGATTTTATTGAGTGCTTTCCTTTTTGTTGTCATTTATTTCTGTTCTTTTATCTGTTTTTGTTATTTGTTCACGTAATTTGGGGCTAATTGTTGGTTTGTGATGAATATTTTAGGTACAATTTCTCCCAAGAATCGAAACGTGGCTATCCGGGCCTTCAACAAGAAGCTAAGAGATGAGGACTCAGAAAATGAACGTTTTGAGGGCACAAATGAAGAACAAAATATTCGAATTGACCTTGAGGCTTAGAGGCGTCAAACTAGAGCTTAGACTACATGGACCTCAATGGAAGTTGAGAGTACCTCCCTAGTCTAATGAAGAGGGAAGCGTGGATTGGTCCGAATCAGATGAGGTGCCTCAGGGTGGAGCAATCCAGTCCTCGGTCGACCCATCCATCGCTACTGATGATCCGTAGCATCAGTGATGGGGGATCGTGTTCATGGAGGCTATCTAAATGCAAGGGCTGGAGCCTAAGGGACAGGGGAAGCCCGTTAGACCATTCTACGAGGAGCCCCAATTAATTGATTCAGGGTTGATCCATGTACATGATTTGTAGGTCGAGATAGATAGGCATGGGCTCCGGTTGAGAGAGGTCCTAGTTCGAGGCCAGCGGGAAACATTTCAGAGGACACCATCCGCCGAGTACATTTTGGGCCTGATTATAGAGCATTGTAGTCCACAGCTGAGTATGATAGCTGGATTGATAAGATGAGACAGGCTGTGAATAGGAAGAATATGGACTAGAGAACCGAGCTCTTGAGATGGATGACCTGTCAGATATCAGATAGTGACCCCGAGCCTACATGGGTCACCACACACACCGAGGCTATCATGAAGTTTTCTCTCTCCTTCCTTGCATAATTTTGGTAGTCCATCATCCGATCTCGCATCCGACCCACATTCACTTATAATGTTATTACTTTGGAGTGAGCGATCCTATTTTCCAGCATCTAAGCTGTCCAAGACATTGATTGGGCCTGTGTGATGGCTGCGAGTAGATCTATGAGTCCGCACTTCGTAGGAATACATCTATGCTCTTCTAGATCCTGATTAATAAATTATGCATGGAGGTCAGGGTGCGAGTCTCTCTCCATCTATATCCACACAACCAGGCCTTCCACACTATGGATCCCAACCTGATCAAGGCTGACGAGAATCTGGTAGCCCTCCTGCGAGGAGCACCTCCTCCCATTCCTGAGCCATTTCGTCCTGAGCTATCTACAGATGGTACACATCATGTTGCCGCTGCCACTACTCCAACTCACCGGAGCAGCCTACAATAGCTGACATCGAGGCGGGACCCCCTACAGCTGCACCTGCATCAGAGCCATCTACAACTTAAGTTCCTTCTGCAGACTCTCCTATTATACCTGCTATTGCTTTTTAGGCTATTGTTCGCAGTTTATCCAGTATAGAGGCCCATCTAGCTTTGTTGATGCAGCAGATCAAACCTTGGGTCCAGCAGACAGTTTAGGCTTAGTAGGAGAGATCAAAGGCATTCACCATTTTAGTTATGGATAAGAGGATTTCTACGGTGGATGCCCAGGATGATGCTATCGAGGTCAAAGTTCAGAAGAAGCTTAAGGTTATCCACTCTGCTGACATGTCTACTTTCCAGCAGGAGTTGGCCCAGTTTAAGGCCGACTTGATTTCATCAATGCTAACCCCGATCACAGCTTCGGAACAGGCACCTGCGGGTGAGGATTTGATTGATCTATTTTCTTTAGATGATCCACCGCGTGCTCCTAGGAAGAGGCCCATAGAAGAGATTGATATTGAGGAGGGGCATAAGCGGCTGAGGACCTCAGGCGAAGGAAGGAGCTGGAGGAGACACTGATTGGATATGCTATGCAGAGATAGAGAGAGGAGGCGGAGTAGCAATAGTTGCAGGAGTGAGATAGGGTGCTAAACATTGACATATCTAGCACAGCTGTAACCCAGACTACTCTGGAGGAGGGAGCCACCCATGACAATACTTATGCCGGTGCTTAAGCACCTCTTTTATGTTTGCTAATTTTGACCCCTTTTCTTATGACTGTTTTGTGATAATTTTTCTTTATTACTATTATTTTGGTACATACTTTGAGGACAAAGTAGATTTGTTTTGGTGGGGTGTGGGATGATATGGACTAGGGCGAAGCCTGGGTAGGCTTTAGCCTACAACTCTCCTAGTTTTGCTATCCTAAGGTTTTCTTGCCGTGTTTCTTTTGCCTTTTGGATGATTTTTATTTTTATGTTGAACCAACATGTTTTTAGGTGTTTTGGATAATTTGTTGACATATGGTGATTAATTTTGGCATGTACATGGTTTTGAATAGTTTTTATGAAATATTTTGGAAAATTGGTACCCACAAATTTTTTGTGATTTGTAGTTATTTTTGCAATCTTGCATGTGCGAATGGTTTGGCAATGCTTGTTCTGAGTAAGTGAAGGCAATTTGATGCTTGCAGCATGATCTGTGCGTCTATGTTGGTTATGTATGCAATGTCATGTGTCTTGAGTGAACTGAATGTTGTTCTATTCATGCATTGTTTACTGACTCAGATCTTGCCTTGTTACTTTGAGTTGGACTGGAGACTGTGTGGATTAGGAAAGGATCTTAGGGTATTGTTCTTTAATTAAGTCCACTTTTGCCTAAATGACCCACCAAATGAAAGATTTTACCCCTTGTTCCAAATGTTGAAACCTCACATGAACATTTTCTTTCTTTATACCTAGCTAGCCTAACCTTATTTAGAGAAATAATTTGATATTGGCCTCGGTCTATCCTTGAACATTCTGAACCTTGATTGAGGCAAAAAGTCTAAGTTGAGGGTGGCTACCAAAAGTGGCCTTGGTTGGGAGATTGGATATTATGTACTTCACCTCAGGCTAAAAGCCTAAGTTGAGGGTGGACTACATTGTGGTGTAACAGCAAAAATTAGGTGATTAGTTGGGAATAGAAGAAAGAATGGAAAGCTATATATTGATTAAGAGAAAAAGAGAAAAAGATACCTTGTATGAGTTGGAAAAGCAAATTAAGTTTGAAAATAAGGTACAAGCTGAAAAATGAAAAGAAAATACCTAGAAAGCTTGAAAATGAGGAGTAATGGAGAACTATGTAAGAATGGTTGAGTTGTTAAGGTGAAAGTGTTGAAAAATGAAACAACCCCAAAGAGTGCCCGAAAATGTGCCTCGGAAGTGCCCGGAATCATAATTTCCATATATCTCAAAATCCGAGCATGATATCAAAAATTTGACTGCATATTCTTATTCAGGGAGTAAAATTGAGTGCAAATAGATCTAACCCAATTTTAGAGCAACCGTATCAAAATCCAAAAATCACAAAAATGGGATTTTCAGAGAGCATCCGCGCCACTGGAATGACACGCCAAGGGCGCGCCATAGTATATTTTTGGCTTCCAATTTTTATCTCGGTCCAAGGCTTTTGGGTCTTTGGCATAAATGTTTTCATACGTGAAAATATCTATACTTAGCCTTATTTTACCTTCATATCATTTAAGACATTCCAAAATGCTCTCTCAAACACTTAGACAATATTTCATATGAAAATTCAAGTGTACAAATCTCTTACAGATCTTAAGGATTTCACTCAAGCTTCAACTCTCCATTAAAATCTTCATCAGGAATTCTCCAAAGCGAAGATATGTGGGTTTCATTCATCGATTCCCTTCACCAATGAAGCCCAAGCTTCCTTTTTACATAAAATGCATGATTTTAAGTTGATTTGCTTATGGGTCTTACTCACTATGAATTTGAATATGAACTATGTTGGGATTTCATGAAATTGTGATTGTTTTAGCATGTTTTGAACTATGAATCTAAGATCTATTATGAGATTTGATGAAGGGTTTTGGTGTATATTGCTTGAGGGTGTTACCAAGTATTTCTGGACAGTTTTACATTGGATTCCCTTGTATGATTTCCAAATTAATATATATTTCCTAAACAAATTATTATATGAATTGGTGTTGAAAAGTCCTACTTTAAGAAGGATCAAAAAAATTCTTATAAATGAGTCTTTCTCTTATTATTAAACGTAACATAATAAAATTGAAATTGCTCTCAATAATTTTTTTAATTTTTTTTTACGTACCTCGAAAATAATTTATAAAGGAAAAACTAAGTCAATTTTGATTCATCAGTCAATCAAATTGCACATAAATAGAAATTATTAAAAGAATGTGTGATGTTATCTTACGAGTATGGTTGTACATATATTGGATTGATATGAACTTTTTAAATATCAAATATTATTTGTGTTGAGATTTTAAATCTGTAAATCAAATTAAATTAATAAAAATTAAAATTTTCAACATTGATTTTTATGGGTTTTTTTTAATTTTTCGAATATTTAAATTTTTGATAAAATATTCATAGAAACATAGAATTAACATGTGATTCAAATATTTCTTTAATTCTATCAAAATATAACTATCTAAGGTGTTCGTTAAGAAAATGATATAAAATATTCGACAAATCACATAAACCAATGAAGAAAACATATAATAAGTAGAAGTTTTGGTGGGAGTTTTCCGGCACCGGACACGGCGGTGGTGGAAGTTTTGGTTAAAAATCACAATTTTTGGTTGGTCTAATTTTGCTAACTCCGGGCTTTTTCTCCCTTTAATAGTCATGATATCGTAATGAACAAAACATATGTATAATGAGTAGAAGACACAGTTATATACTTTTTGGAAATTAATTTAAAAGTTAAGAGTAAGGAATCTGAACTTTTAAGATTTTGCTATTTCTTTTCTACTATTAATAAGTAAAGCTTTTGGCACTAGGAAGGGTATATATGTCATTTTCCCCCTTCATCTTTTCCTGTTTTGGCGCCAACTCTGCTTGCACGTGTTCCTTCATCCACGCCCTTGATGTTCCTCCTTCCCAGCAGTTCTCCCTTCCAAATTGTTGCTGTCATGTTCCGCAGAAAGGTGTTACTTTCCCTTCGGCGGCAAATCCTGATCCAGATATCCTCATCTTATAACTATCTTCAATGTTTTGGAGCTTTCTCCGCTTATAGCAAGCGATTGGAACCTCTGCTCAGGCGAAAAGAGTTCCGAGCAAATCGTCTCTGTAAAATTGACCCAACGAATTAAAAAGCTCCAAAAAAACGAACAGATATTTCCGTAAAATTGACCTGCTGGCCCCATAAATTGTCTTCCGAATAACACAACGTCAACCTCTATATTCCATACCCATGTAGATATTAACTTCCCCAGAAAATGCCTAGATAATAAGGATATCGAAACTTTTCTGTTCCATTTCAATATCTCATCTGTACAATTCGTTTGTGAAAGTAGCAAGTCATCAACTATTTCTTCGAGAAAGGCAAAAACCATTGTGCATTACAGGAGAAGAACCTCAAAGCTCTACTGGAAGTCGAGGTTAATTGGAATTCTTCACTATTCATTTCATGTTAGATGTCGATCTGGTTGTGCCAGAAAGTTCAAAATTTGGTTGAACAATTGAAAGAAAGTTGAATATTATGTCAAAGTTCAAAAATTGAGTATAAAATGAACTTGAACTCTCCAAACTTGTAAAAGTTGAATAGTATAATGTAGTTAATGGAATGGTGTGAAAGTATTTGAAATTTGAATTATGAAGTGTAAACTTTATAGGAAAGGATTGCTCGCACATCCTATATGTAGGGTTCAGAGAAGGCTAGACCATATCCTTACCTTGCCTTTTTGTAAGAGTTCATTTCTGCTGTCTGACCTTGGTGACACAGCCCGCAACTTTTGATGTTGCGCCAAGGCTCCCTTTAAATCTATGCAGTTTTAGTTGTGATACAAAATATAATGGAGACACAGTTTAACACTTACTTTTATAATGTGTTTCTGTTTATGTGTTGGATAAGCAGACACAAGTGTCTCTACAGCAACAATTACTTCTAGATAATGGGAGGGAAATGAGGAATTTCGACACACTGAGTGCTCTAGACATCGATGATGGAAATGCAGTTGGACAGACAAAAGGTTGTACAAGACGATGGTGCTATTAGGATATCCCATAAACCATTTAAACCGGGGCCAGAATTCTTTGAATATGTTGTTGAATTCATTCGAGATGTGAGTATAACTCAAATTGGAGAAGAATATAAGCCCGGACCGAGAAATGAACCCGATAAGGCAGCAGATGAAGAGGGAGGTGCTACTTCAGATGAGCTTTTGATGTTTGAAGGCAAAAATGAGTTTGAAGTATTTAATCTGATGAGAATTATACAAAGGAAAAACAGGTTTGTTTTCATATCAATACCTCCAAAGATTAAGTCCATTATTGATGAGTGAGTTATATAAAAGAATCAGTGTATTTGTAGGGCTTGAGCAATGTTTAATTAATAATATATATACGACAAATATCAAATCACATCTCTTTCCCTCATTTCCGTTAGGCACTAAAGTTGTTCTAACATGTAATGGAGATATTGAGCTTGTTTCTTGGTTGTTCATTTAGAGAAAACAGTTGTACTCATTTGTCATGCTACCGACAGGACTGGGTTTGAGGAGAGCAAAGACCTACCTATTGTTCTAAATAGTATATTGCTGGTAGAATACCTTGGTTCAGCAAAGTCATTCAGGCTCATGATATGCACACTGGAGTTGACGTTTGCTTAAAGATAATTAAGAATAACAAGGAATTTTTTTATCAGAGTTTAGATGAGATTAAGCTTATGATCCTTGTGATGAGCACCATATACTGCGATTATATAAATACTTCTACCATCAGGTATGCTTGGGAAAATGTATAATGAACAAGACAAGAAGTAATCAGAAGTTACCATTTTTCTGTTTTTGATGTAAGGGAGAGCGGACAAATGTGGAATCCGAACTCGCTTAACATATCATAAGCATACGTTAGGTAATTATTGATACTAAATAATGTTAGAAGTCATTAGTTTCCTTAATAGATCTTCTATACTTTCTCAATTTTCATTTGTTTCATATAAATTTAACTTAATAATAGTGATTTCGTTATTATTGATAAATGCCCGTGCCTGCACTAAGGCTGGGCTGTTCCGGGCGGGTAATCCCGCCTGAGCACGGGCCATCTAGTATATATAAATATAAGTTGTAGTCAAAAAAAATTTTAAAGAAAGATTTTCTAAGTTCTGGTCAAAATAGATTAAGATGTGATATTTGATATTTTATTGAATTAACTTCTAAATATGATTTTTGTAGTCAAACAAGATAAAAATAGGAATTTTCTAATTTTTGGTCAAAATAGATTTTTTCATAGGGAATTTCCTGAAAAATTACATTGACAAGCTCGGCAAGAGCCCAGTAGGCCCAGCGGCGCCAGACGACGTCCGATGGCATTCTATGGGCCAAGTAACAGGAAATGGACGATTTTGACAGTTTTCGTGAGTGTTAGCCCATAGAATGTGGGGCTGTCAGGGGATCCGATCAAAGTTTCTTGAAACATTACACCAATCCGTCCGTAACGAGCCCAGCAAGAGCTCCAATATTTTATGGGGTCAAGGAATAGGGAATAGGCGATTTTGATAAACACCCAGGAAATGTGGGGCTGCCGTGGGATTTGATTGAAGTTTTCCGAAAAATTATACCAACCCGTACGTAACAAGTCCAACAAGAGCCCCAGCAGGCCCGACGGCCTCGAACGACGCCCAATAGCATTTTATGGGCTAAGAAATAGGAAATAGACAATTTCTATGTATTTTCACTTTTAATAACAAGCGCGATAAGAACCCCAGTTGGCTTTCTTCTATTCTTCCTCTTTCCTTTTTTCTCTTTCTGTCTATGTATTTTCATTTTTTTATTAATTTTTCTGGTGAATCTCCAACGAGCTACTGTGAAAAGGTTTGAAACCTTTAGATTTGCCATTTTTTTAGCTTAATATAACAACAATAACTAGGCGTTATTCGTGAACCGATTCTTCTCTGCTCATTCAACTTCTTTGGTTTTATGTTTTGATTTCTCTTTTCTTTATATTGTTATTTATATAGATGGTTCATTAGCCAAAACAATAAATAAAAACTAAATTCGTTCACTATCTGACGTGTTGTCTACATGTTAATGAGGTGACGCCTATGTGGCGCATGTGGATATCTTCTCCCACCTATGGAACTGGTATTATATATGTAAGGTAGTAGTTAATTCGGTTGAAAGTTATTCAAGGGGATATTGAAATGTGCTTAAAGTTACAGTACCAAACTAAGTTTTGTAGACAAATTTGAAAGAATTTTTATGTATTTTCTGTAAAAATATTAATAACTCCTAACTAATTCTGTAAAAATGCACCATTTGGAGAAGAAACCTCCACCTTTTTCATGCTAACATATATTTCTACAAAACCATTGATAGTTGTTGACCCTTTACTCTTTTAAAATAGGTGACATGTCATGTCAAATGTTCAGGCCTACTTGGTACATTTTTAGGTAACATCATGATATGAGCAGAAAAAAATCAGCTTTTGAAAATTTTTATGTTTGTTGTTAATATGAATTGGATCCTAACTACTTGATAGAGTTATATACGTAACTGTTGACTAACAACTTTTGTATTTATTAGCAGCAAGTAGAATGTAAATTAATGAACGTAAATATTGCAGTTGATGAAATTGACCAGAAAAAGTCACTTCAATTACAACAAATCTCTAACAATATCGATTGCAATTCTAGTTACATAAAAAAAAATTTAAAAAAATTGTCCATCAGAATTTAAGTTATATATACATCGACGAAAGATTATCTATACCATTAATGAAGTTTAAATCTGTAATAGCTTTACAAGATAATGTTAATAAGTACACAACTTATAATTCTATCCATTCTAATTTATGTGATACTATTTGATTTGATTCGAAATTTAAATAAGAAAAAAAAGGCTTTTAAAATTTGTATGCGTTAAAACACTGCTTTACTAGTTGTGGTTATAGATGACTCACTAAGGATAAAATTAATATTTTAAGGTTAAAATTATTTTTAATTATAGAGATGTGACATTTTTTAAGGGGAAAAAGTTAAATAAATATATATATCACATAAATTTGAAATAGATAGATTCACTAATGTTGACCTAATTATATACATAACTTCCTTATAACACCATTTACACAAGTTAAACTCTTTTTAAAAAATCTCTCTTATTTATATGATGAAGAAAAACAATAAACTCATCGGTAATTAGTCTTCAATGGAAATTAAAACACAAAAGAGAAATAGAAACTCATTAATCAATAATACGATATATGTAATTTGTCCTATTATCACGTATTGTTTGGGTACAAAATTTATATTTTGATCGTAAAGCAGGAAATTTTTATTCCACGAAGTACACAACATAAGAAGAAATCATCACGATTATAAAATAGATCATAATTCCAAGAAGTAGAACCTAAAAAACAAAAAAGAGCAAAAATTCTTTTTTTAAAAAATATTATTATAATTATTTAAGAAAAAGGCTATAGAGCAATATTGGAATGATAATAATAATATGACAAATTAAAAAAAATATAAAATCATGTCTCAAAAACTTGTATGGACTATGGACTCCCTTTTTCTGATCTTAATGATCTTGAAATAGGTAGCTCATGATGTGATGATTTAATAATAGTAATATTATCTTCCATCACATTACATGACTTCTTACATGAAAAAATTGGCATACTACTATTTTTTTTCTTCTTCATGCCAATTCTAAAATCATCTTTACTAAATAAACCACCAAAAAAATTATTACCTTTTCTTAAGCTCTTTGCACACTCTTTTTGGGCCATATAGAATGGATCATTAAGATCATCATGTTTCTTGAAAATCCGTCTAGATGAACTTCTCAACAGCGGCGGCGCGTCAAAAGTACACGGTGGAAGTGGAATTTGTAGGTGGTGGAGAGGTGCCACCTTGGATTTTTCCGGCACCGGACACGGCGGTGGTGGTAGTAGTTTTGGTGAATTTTTGGGTTGTGTAATTACTTTACTAACCCCTGGCTTTTTCTCCCAAGAAAAGGGTACATTAGTACTCATGATGATGATCTTGTAAATATTAATTAAACCAAAATTAAATGAAGAGTGTTGAAATAATTGAAGTGTATATATAGAGAAAAGATTAAAATTAGTTATGGATTTATTTATGGACTTTTCATGTACTCCATGCTTTTTAACGGCTTATATTTCCACAAATAATATGTGAAGGAAAAAAGTGAGTAAATATATTTTATTTTTAAATAATTCATGTCTCCGTCATGATTACAAAAAAAGAGTAGAAAAGTATTTGAGTAAAGAAGAAGTTAGGAGAGACATGACAAAAATACTTGGAAATTCCAACTTGACTTGGTACGTGCAATATAATTGTTCCTAATTTATGTATCATAGAGTCTTTTTGAGACGGATTTTTTATTAATGAGGGTATATTAATAGAAAAATTACGTGGGTAAGTAAATATATATTATTTAATTAGTTAATATAGTTATAATTTGAATTAATTATGGTTCGCGGACAGCGATAAGCATTCAATGGTAATTAAAATTTGAGTTTTGCATAATTTGCGTAATTTAATTATACACACGTTGTGAGCGATTATATAGTAAAATATAAACACTGTGAATTGTATAACGAATTATTCTAATTAGAACGTCGTGTACAAATTATGTAGAGAAATATACAAACGCTACACAAAAACTGTGAATTGCATAGTGAGTTATATAATTGTTGCACGAATTATATAAACGTTACTATAATTATAGATACGAAATGTAATTATCGAAGTTATTGCTGAAAAGCATAATTAGACTTTATATGTTTACTATTTATGAACTTTACTCCACATTAATTGGTGGGGTATCTAATTTAAAACTATATTTTGTATTGGCATTCATTATAATTAATTGTTTCTCTATGAGCTTTAATAACTTAGTCATTATTTTTGGGTATGTGATATATGTTGAAACTTGGAAATTAATTTGATATTATAGTTTTTTATAGAAAGAAAGAGGAAGGAATATAAAAAGCATGTTTAATTGATATCTAAATCTAAATATAATGGTAACATAAAATTAATTATTCCTCATTAATATCTCTAATTCTTTTTTCCTTTTTCAGGTTATGAAGTTTTTAATAAGAAAAAAAAAATCAAAAACCTTGTGGAGAAAACCTAAGCCATCCCTGACCCATTGGCCATCAGTCAATTAAAACGCACATAAATAAGAATTAAAGAAAAAAAAAAGCGCCTAATATTCCAGGAAAAGATATGAATTATATTATTATTTTAAATAATAGGGGGTACTTAAGATTTTTTATTTTATATTTTAGTTCACTATCATGGAATGTTAAACGTATTAAAAGTGCATTTGACTAATATTTACCTTCTCTGGCCGCTAATTACTTGTTTGAACATGAAGAAAATTCAAGAATAGCAACAAAAACAATAATATAATTTTATTGACAAAGCATTTTATATTCTATTGAGATATATCCAAGTTAAACAAAACTTGATCTTGGTCCAAATTAGTCCTTTTCAATGACTCAATGTCATATAAGCCAAATTTGATAAATATTATAGTAAATATCGAACTAATTAGAATAATGACATTAATAGTCTCGCAACTTATCAATTAGTTATTGTATGTTTGAAGTTTCAAACCGCGTATTAGAAATGAATAATATTTTCATGTAAAATAAGTGAATTTTTATTTATTTTTTAATATTAAGTAAGTAAATAAAAAATATTATCTCAAAATTTTTATATGTAATTTAACATTAAAACATAGGATGGAGACTGTAGTTTGACTAATTTGGAATGTCACTTATTTAACTTGTTTTTTCTAAAGGATTTATAATTATAAAAAACTTAAAAATTTATACATAATTGTAACTTTACAAAAATAATGGTATAATAAGGTGAAAAGACAAAATTATATAAAGTGGAGTTTTTTATTAAAGGACAAAAAGTTCAAACAACATTATTAAAAATTTTCACACTTTAATATAGTATAGATAGATAGATAGATTAACAATTGCGAAGCCTAATAACTCTTGCATAATTTCTTCATATGTAAGTTTATTTTGAAAACTTGAAAATTCTATATTTTAGTTTGTACTAAGAATTAGTCAATTCAATCCTCAAAACTCACACTATATCACCTAAAATGGAGTGTAGGTAGTACTCATACACATAAATATTTTATATTATATCATATGTTCTCTATACGATATTTCACTATGTCACCCAAACTATATATGTCAAGTGATGTCAGTTGAACCAATATGAATTGTTGTGGAATTGCTCGACTCTTAAACAGAGATCTCGGGTTCAAGTCATGTGTATAGAGAAAATTCTATTAGAAAAACTACCCAAACAGAATATAGTTTGGGTAACATAATTTTTCGATATGTAAGTTTATTTTGAAAACTTGAAAATTCTATATATTAGTTTGTACTAAGAATTAGTTAATTCAATCTTGAAATTCAAACTATATCGCATCAGATGGAGCGCAGTTAGTATTTATACACATTAATATTTTTATATTACATTATATTATATGTTCTCTATACGACATTTCACTATGTCATCCAAACTATATATGTCAAGTGATGTCAATCAAACCAATATGAGTTGTTGTGGAACTGCTCCGCTCTTAATCAGAGATTTTGGATTCAAACTATGTGTAAAGAGAAAATTTTGCTAGGAGAACTACCCTGAAAGGACTCCATTTTAATTAGGCTTCAATATCGTCTCCGAACACAGGATGGAAAACTTTTTTCTTTTTCTCAAAAAAAGGGCAACTTATCTGTATATACCATATTTATAAAATATCCACCATTTATAGTAAATAATTTTACATGCATAATTTACTTTTAACACGTAATGCAGATTCTTTTTACCAAAATAAGTTTATACTATTGCATGCAAAATTACTTTTATACATACTATAACTCATTTATATTACATGCATAATTCGTTTTTTTATATATAGTGCAATTTTTTAAATCCAAATAAGTACAATACATATATAATTCACCTTTAATACATAATACGGTTACTATAAATGATAAATAATTTTTCAAATATGAAACATATAGATAATAAAATAAAAAATATGTTTAAAAACAGTTAATATTTTATAAAATAAATTCAAAAAGGTAAGTAATTATTCCAAAAAGGAAGATGATATCAATCAAAATGTAAATATGGGCCGATATGTAACCTGTTGGATTGCAGCCCAAAAAGGATAAGATCATAAACTTACTGTCTGGGCCTAGAGAAGCCCAACAGCACTTTCTAGAATGCTAGGGTTTTACAGGGTTTTTGGTAAAGCCGTTACCTTCACCAGTCAACACTCTTCTTCTTTCTCTATAAAATCCAATAAATCGCCGCATCCTCTGTAAGCTTCGAAGTATCTATTCATTCAATATGTCTATTTCTCTCATTTTTTCCCGATTTAATCAACTTTTTATTATCCTTCATTGTTCAATTGCCATTTTGATTGCTAAATTTTGAAAAATTTAGGCCTGGGTTGCGATGATTATAAACAATTCCTCGTTCTGAAAGCTGTTGCCACGGCATGATAGACTCTTTTACACCCATAGAATATGAGCACCCACCTATCTTTGTAGTTTTTTCCTACTTATCATTTGATTGATGATTATTTACTGTGTGTGATTTTTGATTTTTTAATCTTGCTTATCGGATCATTATGTCAATGTTTTTTTCATTGCTAAACTGTGAAAATATTATGGTTGGAGTTGAATGGGAATGTGTGGGACAACGTTGATGAGCTCTACAGACCTGTAATGATTTGCGGAAATGATCCCAATTCTTAATGAACATCTAAGGGACTGAGTTGTTCCACCAATTCCAATTACTCCGTTCATACTTAATAGATTCTTTTGTTAAGTTTTGAGATCATATATATGATTGTTGCTATAATTTTAACATTCTTATCCACAGTTTTCGACTCTTGATAGGGCTATGCTTTGCTTAGTTATCTTTTCTGTCACACTTTGTGGTGTGTCACTTTATAAGTAAAGCTAGAAGGATTGTTCCTCTCGCTATCCTTTGCTCCTTTTGTGGTGTCTTTGGACGTTGGGGAACGATATCATTATCTGTTACATTCGTAAATACTCACGAGTATTTTGATTAAGGTTTTCGGTTGTCTTATGTTTTGATTCACTGCTAGTTGTTTGAAGCAGTGTTTTGAGTGGAATAGGATAAGCATTATGTGGGAACATTGCTGATTACAAACTTTTAGGCACAGTTTGGCTACAAAGAGTACAACTTATTGTCAAGTTGGGATAATTTGGGAGCTTCTTAATCTGGTTGGCAAGAAATAATCCCATTTTTGTCCAACTCGTTCCCTTGAAGCAATAGTATGTGTGTTGCTCTTCTGTAGGTATCCTTCATAACCCATTTATCATTGTGTTTGGAGTACACTAGAGCAGCTACATTTACTTGGTGTTTAATTTCTAAAATTTTTTAGCTAGTTTATTTAAATTGGGAAAGGGTCATTTTTACCCTTAAACTATCTACAATAGCTCAGATGTGTATAAAATTTGCCACGTGGACGGCCATGTAAGCCTCCACACACATAAGCCTTCAGCTCCAATAGTATTCAAAAATTCACAAACTCGATCCGTTTAAAATTCTCAAGTTAAACGAGATCTAATTTAGTTCTTGTTCATACAGATACAATATAATCCTCTCATCTGCAAAATTCTGATGATATTCATATTTTTGCTTCATTACCATGATGGTTATAATATGTATCGATGTTAATGAAACCACCAGCTAGTATCACCACGATTATGCACTTTTATGTTTTTTTGTGTAAGTTTTTTTATGTCCCATGATGGATTGTGGATTAGACTCTTCTTTCAATAAGAACCTTGGGAAACAACAGCTTCGTCTTTGTGTATTAGAATTAGCTATTACGCTTAGATGTATTGAAAAGCGTTACATCTATATATTGAGCTGTAATCTAAAATACTCATCCTTGAAGGATCCAAGGCTTGATGCTCATAAATGTGTTTCATGGTTGAGTGACATCTTGTTGTCAGCTGGTTCCTTTTTGTGCAGTAGTAACAAAAATGACTAGGTAGAATGTGCCTTTTATTTGTTGTCATACACGGAAAAAATGTATTTCGTTATCCTTGTGTAGATCATAATTTGGTTGTTTGAGTGACTCTGTAGCTCATTCATCTGATTAAGTTTGTGATGTATATATTACAATAAGATGGTAACTGGACTACATCTTTTGTGACTATCCAGTAAGCACTGGTTTCTTTTTTATTGCATCTAGGAACTCTGGTTTCTTGTTTTATCCAAGTTATGCAATGAATTCAGTATAGCAACTGTCATTGTAATCAACATATTCATATTGTTTAATAGCATAAGGGTCAATAATTGCTTCATATGGCCTTCACAGACTAAGGCAGGTGTCTACCACATTCATTGTCGTGCTGACCGTTGGATGTCTGAAATAGTAATACAGAGGTTCTTCGTTGCTCGGATAGTTCATTTGGTGACTTTTCAAGCTACATCAGAACCTTATATTTTTATCTGTGATGCTTTTTTTTTTAGGCATTTTCTTATTCCTTTCTATTTAAAGGTTTAAAAATTTGCTACTTTGTGTCAACTATTTTATGGAGAAAGTGTGAAGTTGCCGTTTAACAATTTTTTACTAAGTATTGAAGCAATTTCATCCTTGCAGATTAGGCCACGGAATCTGGCGTTGCAGGAAGGCTACGCCACAACATTTTCAATAAATCATAGGAGTGGACTCGCAACGAGGTTTGGTGGTGGTTTGGTCGGATTTTATGTACTAAGGAACAGGAAACAAGCTATTGCAGCAGTTTTCTGTGTTTTTAGCCTACGAATTCTAGCACTGCATGAGGCTTCAGTGCAAAATTCTCGAAAAATTATGCGAGTGATTCCCAAATGAGCCTTACAAGAGATCCAGGTGGCCTGGCGTGTTGGTGGAGACCGGGTGGATTTTATTGCCCAAGGAACAGAAAACAGACGATTTCGTTGTTTTTTTGTAGTTGTTAGTCCATGGATTCTGGCACTACAGGGGCTCGGGCACAACATTTTCGACAAATCATACGAGTGGGTCTGCAGTGAGCCCGGCAAGTGACCTGGGTAGCCCGCCGGCGTTGGTGGAGGCATGGGTCAAGAAACATGCAATTTCGACAATTTTTTATGGGTGTTAGCCCACGGGATCTGGACTGCAGCGGGTTCCGATGCAACATTTCTGAAAAATTATATGAGTGGGTCCGTAACGATCCCGGTAAGAGGCCCAGGTGGCCTGACGTTGTTGGTGGAGGCCTGATATTGATTTTATGGCCAAGGAACAGGAAACAAGTGATTTCGACAGTTTTCTGTGGGTGTTGGCCCACAGATTCCGGCAGTGCAGGGGACTTCGGTGCAACATTTCCGAAAAATCATACGAATGGATTCGCAACGAGCCCAGCAAGAGGCCCAGGTTGCCCGACGATGTTGGTGGAGGCCTGGTAGGATTTTATGGGCCAAAAAACACGAAACAGACGATTTTGACAGTTTTCTGCGGGTGTTAGCTCACGGATTCTGGTGCTGTAGAGGGCTTCGGCCTAACATTCCCAAAAAATAATACGAGTGAATCCGCAATGAGCAGCCCGACAAGAGGCCCAGGTGGCCCGGGGCGTTGGTGGAGGCCTGATAGGATTTTATGGGCCAATGAACAAGAAATAGGTGATTTCGGCAGTTTTCTGTGGGTGTCAGCCCACGAATTCTGGCGCCGAAGGGGGCTTCAGCGCAACATTCCTAAAAAATCATACAAGTGGGTCAGCAATTAGCCCAGCAAGAGGCCCAAGTGGATCGACGGCATTGGTGGAGGACTTGTAGAATTTTATGGGCTAAGAAGCAAGAAAGATGCGATTTCGGCAGTTTTCTATGGGTGTTAGCTCACAGATTCTAGAGTTGCAGGGGTCTCCGGCGTAGTATTCCTGAAAAATCATACGAGTGGCTACGAAACGACCCCAGTAGGAGGCCCAGGTGACCCGACAACATTTGTGGAAGCCTGGTATGATTTTATGGGTCAAGAAATAGGAAACAGGCAGTTTCGACAACTTTCTGTGGATGTTAGCCATAGATTCTGTCACTGTAGGGGGCTCCGACATAACATTATCGAAAAGTCATACGAGGGGTTTGCAATAAGCCCGGCAAGAGACCCAATTGGTCCGACGGTGTTGGTGGACGCCAAGTACGTTTTTATGGGTCAAGAAATAGGAAATAAGTGATTTCAAGAGTTTTCTGTGGGTGTTAGCCAACGAATTTTGGTGCCGTAAGGGACTCCGACACAATATCTTCAAAGAATCATATGGGTAGATCCGTAACGAGTCCAGTAAGAGGCCGAGGTGGCTAGGCAATGTTGGTGGAGGCCTGATAGGATTTTATTGGCCAAGGAACAGGAAACAAGCGATTTCGACAATTTTCTGTGGGCGTAAGCCCACGAATTTTTGCGTTGCAGAGGGCTCTGGCCCAACATTCTTGAAAAATCATACGAGTAAGGTCTCCAATGAGCCCGGCAAGAAGCCCAAGTGGCTCGGCGATATTAGTGGAGACCTGATAGGATTTTATGGGTTTAAGAACAGAAAATAGGTAATTTCGGCAGTTTTCTATGGGTGTTAGCCTACGTATTCTAACGCTGCAGCTGGCTTCGGGGTAATATTCTTGAAAAATCATATAAGTGGGTCCACAATGAGCCCGAAAAGAGGCCCAAGTTGCCCGACAACGCTAGTGGAGGTGTGATAGGATTTTATGGGCCAAAGAACAGGAAACAAGCGATTTTGACAGTTTTCTGTGCATGTTAGTCCCCGGATTCTGGCATTGCAGGGGGCTCTGACACAACATTCCCAGAATATCATACGAGTGGGTCCGCAACGAGCCGGGTAAGCAGCTTGGTGGCTAGGCGACGTTGTTGGAGGCCTAATACGATTTTATCGGCCAAGGAACAGGAAACAGGCGATTTCGATAGTTTTTGTTGTGGGTGTTAGCCCTTGAATTTTGGTGCTACAGGGTGCTTCGGCTTAACATTCCTGAAAAATCATACGAGTGAGTCTGCAATGAGTCCGGCAAGAGGCCCCAGTGGTTCGACAGCATTGGTGGAGGCTTGGTAGGATTTTATGGGCCAAGGAACAAAAAATAAGTGATTTTGGCAGTTTTCTATAGGTGTTAGCCCACGAATTCTGCCACTGCAGGTGACTCCGGCACAACATTCTCGAAAAATCATACGAGTGTGTCTGCAGCGAGCTCGAAAAGAGGAGCGGGCGGCCCGATGGTGTTGGTGGATGTCTGGAGGGATTTTATGGGCCAAGTAACAAGAAGCAAACAATTTCGGCAATTTTTCGTCGGTGTTAGCCCACTGAGACTGGCGCTGCACAGTGCTCTAGCGCAACATTCTCCAAATATCATACGATTGGGTCCGCAATGAACCCAGTAAGAGGCCAGGTGGCCTAACGGTATTATTGGAGGCCTGATAAGATTTTATGGGCCAAGGAATAGGAAATAGGCAATTTCGGCATTTTTCTGTGGGTATTAGCCCATGGATTCTGGCGTAGTAAGGGGTTCAACGTAAAATCCCGAAAAAACATATGAGTGGCTTCGAAATGTGCCTAGCAAGAGGCGCAGGTGGCCCGACGACGTTGGTTGGAGGTCTGGTACGATATTATGGGCCAAGGAAGAGGAAACAAACGATTTCGACAGTTTTTTGTGGATGTTAGCCTTTGGGTTCTGACGTTGCAGGAGCTCCAGTTTAACATTCCCAAAAAATCATACGAGTGGGTCCGCAATGAGTCCGGCAAGAGGCAAGGTGGCCCGACAACGTTGGTGGAGGCCTGGTAGGATTTTATGGGCCAAAAAACAGAAAACAAGCGATTTCAGCAGTTTTCTGTGGGTGTTAGCCCACAGATTGTGACTCTGTAAGGGGTTCTGGCGCAGCATTCCTAAAAAGTCATACGATTGGCTCCTAAACGAGCCCGGCAAGAGCCCAGGTGGCCCGACGGAGATGTTGGAGGCTTGGTAGGTTTTTATGGTCCAAGGAACAGGAACCAGGTGATTTTGGCAGCTTTCTGTTGGTTTTAGCCCATGGATTTTGGCGTTGAAGGAGGCTTTGACTCATTATTTCCAAAAAAATCATATGAATGGGTCCGCAACGAGCCCGAAAAGAGACCTAGATGTCCCGGCAGCGTTGTTGGGGGCTTGATAGGATTTGATGGGCTAAGGAATAGAAAAACATGCGATTTTGGCAGTTTTCTATGGGTGTTAGCCCATAAATTCTTGAGCTTAAACGGGTTCTGGCGCAACATTCAAGAAAAATCATACGAGTGGGTCTACAATGAGCTCGCTAAGAAGCCAGGTTGACTAGCGAAGTTGGTGTAGGCCTGGTAGGATTTTATGGGCCAAAAAACAAGAAACAAAAATTTTGGCAGTTTTCTGTTGGTGTTATCCCATGGATTCTGGATTGCAGGGGGCTATGGCACAACATCCTCGAAATATCATACGAGATGGTCCGTAACGAGCCTGTCGAGAGGCCCAAGTGGCGCAGCGGAGTTGGTGGAGGCCAGGTAGAATTTTATGGGCCAAGGTATAGGAAACAGGCGAATTCGGTAGTTTTCTGTGGGTGTTAACCTACGTATTCTGGCGTTGCAGGGGGCTCCAAAGCAACATTCCTGAAAAAACCCCATGAGTGGGTTCGCAACTAGCTAGTCAACTGGGCAGGTGGCCCGGTGGTATTGGTGGAGGCCTGGTAGGATTTATGGGGCAAGGAACAGGAAAAAGACGATTAGGGCTGTTTTCTGTGGGTGTTAACCTACGAATTCTGGCGCTGCTGGAGGCTTCGGCATAACATTCCTAAAAAATCAGATGAGTGGCTTCGAAATGAGCTCGACAAAAGGCTCAGGTGGCCCAGCAGCGTTGGTGGACGCCTGGTAGGATTTTATGGGACAAGAAACAGGAAACAGACAATTTCGATAATTTTCTTTTAGAGTTAGCCCACGGATTCTGGCACTACAGTGGGCTCCGGCGCTACATTTTTGAAAGATGATACTTGTGGCTTTGCAACCAGCACGGCAAAGGGCCAATGTGGCCCAGCGGCGCTTGTTGAGGCCTGATAGGATTTTATGGGCCAAAAAACAGGAAAGAAGCGATTTTGACAGTTTTCTGTTGGTATTATCCCTTGGATTCTGGCACTACAGGGGGCTCCACGCAACATTCTCGAAATATCATATAGGTGGGTCCGCAACAAGCCTGTCGAGAGGCCCCGGTAGCCCGGCGGAGTTAGTGGAGGCCTGGTAGGATTTTTTGGGCCAAGGAACATGAAACAAGTGAGATTTTGGTAGTTTTATATGAGTTTTACACCACGGATTCTGGCGCTGCATGGTGCCTCGATGCAAATTCTTGAAAAATCGTAAGAGTGGGTCCGCAACGAGCTAGGCAAGTGGCCCAGGTGACCCGGTGACGTTGGTGGAGGCTTGGTAGGATTTCCTGGTGGAAGGGGGCAGTCAGCTGGCTGCTTCTTTGCCATGCGCTTTGCTTCGCTTTATTTTTCTTAATGGACGGGTACGCTAAGGAAGGGGAGTCGCTTGCTTGTTTGGTGTGTTTGGAACCGGGTTGGGCAGTTTTCTATGGGTGTTAGCCCACGGATTCTGGCGTCGCAAGGGGCTTTGACGCAACATACTCAGAAAACTATTTGAGTGGTTCCACAATGAGCCTGGTAAAAGGCCCAGGTGGCCCGACAGCGTTGGAGGCCTGGAAAGATCTTATGTTTCAAGGAACAGGAAATAGGCGATTTCGGCAGTTTTCTATGGGTGCTAGCCCACAGATTCTGACACTGCAGGGACTCCGGCGCAACATTCCCCAAAAAATCATACGAGTGGTTTTGCAACGATCCCAGAAAGAGGCCTAGGTGTCCCAGCGATGTTAGCGAAGGCCTAGTAGGATTTTATGAGCCAAGGAATAGGGAAAAGGCTATTTCGCAAGTTTTCTATCTGTGTTAACCCATGGAGTCTGGCGCTGCAGGGGGCTTAGGTGTAACATTTTCGAAAAATCATACAAGTGGGTTTGCAACGAGCCTTATAAGTGGCCAAGGTGGCCCGACAGTGTTACTGGACGCCTGGTAGGATTTTATGGGTCAAGGAAGAGGAAACAGGCGATATCGAGAGTTTTCTGTAGGTGTTAGCCCATGAATTATCGCACTGCAGGGGGCTTCTGCTCAATATTCCCAAAACATCATACAAGTGGGTTCGCAAAGAGACCGACAGGAAGACCAGGTGGCTCGGCGGCGCTGGTGGAAGCCAGGTAGGATTTTCTGGGCCAAGGAATAGGAAACAGGCGATTTGGATCGTTTTCTCTGAGTATTTACCCACTGATTCTGGCGTTGCACGGGGCTCCAGCACAACATTCCCCAAAAATCATACGAGTAGGTCGGCAACGAGTGCGACAATAGGCCTAGGTGGCCCTACAGTATTGGTGCAGTCCTGGTAGGATTTTACAGGGCAAAGAATAGGAAATAGGCGATTTCGGCAGTTTTCTATGGGTGTTAACCCACGGATTCTAGCGCTACAGGGGGCTCCGACGCAACATTATCGAAGAATCATACGAGTGGGTTCGCAATATGCTCGACAAGAGGCCCAAGTGTCGGCGGGTTAGTGGAGGCCCATTAGAATTTTACAGGCCAAGGAACATGACATTCTATTTCGGCAGTTCTCTGTTGGTGTTATCCCATGGATTCTGGATTGCAGGGGGCTATAGCACAACATCCTCGAAAAATCATACGAGTGGCCTGCAATGAGCCTGGAAAGAGGCCCAGGTTGCCCAGCGGCATTGCTGGAGGACTGGTAGGATTTTTTGGGCTAAGGAATAGGAAACAGGCGATTTCGACAGTTCTTCGTGGGTGAGCCTATGAATTCTGGCGCTGCTAGGGGCTCCGGCGCAACTTTCCTAAAAAAACATACGAGTGGGTTCGAAATGACGCCTACAAGAGGCCTAGGTGTCCCGGAGGCGTTAGTGGAAGCCTGATAGGATTTTATGGGCCAAGCAACGGGAAGCAAGCGATTTTGGCATTTTTCTTTGGGTGTTAGCCTACAGATTCTAGTGTTGCAGGGGCTCCGGTGCAACATTCATGAAATATCATACGAATGGGTCCGCAACGAGCTCGACAAGAGGCCTAAGTGGCCCGGTGGCATTGGTGGAGGCATGGTAGGAATTTATGGGCCAAGGAACAACAAACAAGCGATTTCGACAGTTTTTTGTGGGTGTTAGCCAACGAATTCTGGCGCTGCAGGAGGCTCTAGCTCAACATTCCCAAAAAATCAAACGAGTGGATCCGCAACGAGCCCGACAAGAGGTCCAGGTGGCCCCGCGGCATTGGTGGAGGCCTGGTAGGATATTATAGGCCAAAGAGCAGGAAACAGACAATTTTGTCAGTTTTTTATGAGAGTGATGGCCCACGGATTTTGGTGCTGCAGGGGGCTCCAGCGTAATATTCCTGAAAAATTGTACGAGTTGGTTCGCAACGAGCCCGGCAAGAGGTCTAGGTGGCCTGGCGGTGTTGGTCGAGGCCTGGTAGGATTTTATGGTACAAAGAACAAAAAACAATGATTTCGACAGTTTTCTGAAGGTATTAGCCCATGGATTCTAGCGTTGCTTGGGGCTCTGGCGCAACATTCCCGAAAATTCGTACGAGTGGGTCTGCAACGAGCCCGGTAAGTGTCCCAGGTGGCCTGGCGGCGTTGGTGGAGGCCTGATAGGATTTTATGGGCCAAGGAATAGGAAATAGGCAATTTCAGCAGTTTTCTATTGTGTTAGCCTATGGATTCTGACACTACGGGGGGCTCCGGAGCCAACATCCCCGAAAAATAATTTGAGTAGCTTCGAATGAGCCCAGCAAGAGGCCCAGGTGTCCTAGTGGCATTGGTGGAGGCCTGGTAGGATTTTATGGGCCAAGGAACAGGAAACAGACGATTTGGGCAGTTTTTTGTGGGTGTTATCCCACAAATTGTGGCGCTGCAGGGGGCTCCAGCTCAACATTCCTAAAAAATCATACGAGTGGGTCTGTAACAAGCCTGATGAGAGGCCCAGGTGGCCCAGCAGAGTTGGTGGGGGCCTGGTAGCATTTTATGGGCCAAGGAACAGGAAACAGACGATTTCGACAGTTTTCTATGGGTGTTAGCCGACGGATTCTAGCGCTGCAGGGGACTCCAGGTGCAACATTGTTGAAAAATCATACGAGTGGCTCTTGAACGAGCCCGACAAAAGGTCCAGGTGGCCTGGCTGCGTTGGTGGAGGCCTTATAGGATTTTATGGACCAAGGAACAGAAAATAGGCGATTTCTGCAGTGTTCTGTGGGTGTTAGCCCACGGATTCTAGTGCTGCAAGGGGCTCTGGTGCAACATTCCAGAAAAATCATACAAGTGAGTCCATATAAGCCTGGCAAGAGGCCTAGGTGGTCGGCAGCGTTGGTGTAGGCCTGATAGGATTTTATAGGCCAAGGAACAGGAAACAAACAATTTCGGCAGTTCTCAGTGGGTGTTAGCCCACGGATTCTGGCGCTGCAGGGGGCTCCGGTACAACTTTCTCGAAAAATCATACAAGTGATTCCGCAACGAGTTCGGCAAGAGGTTCAGGTGGTCCGGCGTCGTTGGTGGAGGTCTGGTAGGATTTTATGGGCCAAAGAACACGAAACAAGCGACTTCGGCAGTTTTTTGTGGGTGTTAGCCCATGGATTCACACGCTGCAGGGGGCTCTGGCGCAACATTCCCGAAAAATCATACAAGTGAGTCTATATAACGAGTCCGGCAAGAGGCTTAGGTGGCTCGACGATCTCCATGATCCTTTGTGTGCCGGGAATTTTTTCCATCTCGTGGATGATCATTACTTGTGTTCCAGAGACCATTGTTCCTAGTGTTTCAGATCATCATTTCTTGCAAATTTGCAAAAGAAAAAAAAATTATTGAAGCTGCTGTGAAGGTGAAGTACCCTATCAATGTTGAATTATTGTAAACTCTTTTGATAATGTATGAGTATTTGTATATTAACATTCTTTTTTACGCTTTTTTTAGTCTATTGTGTATTGAAATATCATGGAAGTGTTAATGTAAAACAATGTAGGGGTCACTTGGTAGTGTGTGTTTGAAATAATAATACATGTATTAGCTTTGTATATTGGTGGTGATACCTTGTCTAGTACATTTTTTATTTATGTATAACTAATGTAACTATTAGTAACACATGAATTTTAATGCATGCATAAGCATGGTCAAAAATCTAATGAGGTTATTTTTGTAAGATAAATATTTTTATGCAATGCATGTTACTTTTAATTAATTAAATTAAACGATAAGTAAAAAATAATTTTATTTATAGAAATTTCATGGTGTTAAGAGTTAATTATTCTTTTTTTTTTTTATTCTTTTTTAAATTACACCTTAAAATTTATGAATTGTGAGATGTATTATTTGACATTTTGACTTTCGGATGCATTAACAAACATTTGGATACATAAAAGAGGAATATTCCTGTGAGGGGATTCATCTATCCAAGAGGAGAGTGTTGTAGCAGAGATGGGAGGGATACATTAGTAGACATTTATATACATAGGAGAAGACTCTTTTCAGGAGGGAATTTATGTATCCGAAAGGAGAGGGATGTATGAGAGAGGGCGATGTATCCAAGAGAGCAATAGGAATATATCAGTGAGAGATGAATGATGTATTTGAGAGGGAATTTTTGAAACTTTCTTAAATGGTAGGAAATTTTAGAAATTATGGTAAAAGAAGATGTGTATTTAGGTAATTTTTTCTAAAAAAATAATTTATGCATAATTATTGCAAGCATTAGTACTCTATTTAATTATCTTATACAATTATACACTTTATTTAACATTATTTTCATATACCCTACTAATGACAATGTGAAGTGTTATTTGTAAAACCTATTTATTTTATTTTTATTAGAGCACTAATTTTTTTTTTCATTTTTATTTTTAAAATATTCAAATAATTTGGTTAATCAAAATTAGAAAAATATTTTCCTTCAAACAAACTAAAGTTGTTTGGTCATGTCTGGGGGAAAGATGGTCCTAATTAGGTTAAATATTACTCCTACTTAATAACAATGACAATAGTAGTAATGGAGATCAAACAATAATTATAATACTTTACGATAAAAGCAAAATGTGTAACAAAATGATAGAAGTATAAAGGTATAACTTACAAATTAAAGATGATTAAGTATATGGACTGATATTCGATAAAGAAATACATTTTGGGTCTAATTTAATTTTAAAAGCTAGCTGTGAACTTGCCAAAAAATTATATATAGACATCCGTTTAAATTCCCAACCAATGTGTGATCAAACACCCTCGCAATTGTATGTCCAGGATGATATAATATAAGGATCTAACATCAAATAAATCGAGAAATAGAGATAAATTTAAACTCTTATCTTGACTAATAAATTGGATTTTGTTCTAGCTCAACTCCAGAATTAGTTGTAGGGACAATAATTGTAAAAATTATATAAAGAGATCCATTTAAAATTGGGCAAATTACCCGAGAGACATTTCACTTAAAATAATTATAACAAAAATAGTTCTCGTTGTATAGGCATGTATAGTCAGTATATATTTATGTATCATAATGTATTTTAGTATGTAGCTCATATATAAGTAAATACATTGTATAGTAGTGTATACTTTCTATAATTTTTGACAAACTATATTGTATAATCATGTGTAGTTTCGCTGATTTGGAGCTATTTTTATATAAATAAAACATGGGTT
>JAPFFP010000080.1:22439793-22455103 GCA_026153255.1 Solanum medicagineum | reverse complement strand
ATTAATAATTTCATCAATTTTTTTTATTAAATACAAATAAGCAATAAAAATAAAGTAGTAGATTATTTATTAATTTAATAAATTAAATAAATATTATTAAATATATAACAATAAGATAATATATAAATAAAAGTAGATGACGATAGTATAAGAAATTAAAAAATTTGGAAGAAGACAGGCCATGCTTTGTCCTGGTGTTTAGTTTTATGTTTTCCTAGGTCTCCTCATCTCCAAAGTTTTCTACTATGTCTTTCATTGTTTTCAAAGGCAACCTCTTCCCATTTTCCAACATTTCATTGGTATTTGTATAAGCAAAGAAAACAATTTTCTACTCTATTTCTCACAGGGTTTAGTTGGGGGTTGAGATATATAGGCATCATATTTTCGGAGTCCGTAGAGTTCTAACTAAATTCGAATTGTGCACTGCAGGACTCATTTTCAGAATGACGTTCTCAATATAATTTTTTTCATCCCCAGAGATTAACCCGAGAACTCTGGTGAAGGGTGAAACACTCCCACCAATGCATCATAACTCATTTTGATGGATTTAATAGGGTGTTTTATTAGTCTTTTGACCCATTTTTATTTAATGAGTACTTGGTCGACTTATATTCGAGTCAATCTATTTATTTATACAAGTAGAATTTGAATTAATTATACTTTTTTTGTTTTATTCTAGTTATCATGTTATATTTTTAAAAGTTAATTTGATTGGCTTTTAAAATTAAATTAATATATTAAAATAAAAATTTATATATTCAAAAATTATAAGAAATGTATTCGTTGAAATTTTAAAATATCAATATGATTTTAAATATATCTTAAAATATTAATTAAATTTATATGATTTAATTTAAAAAATGAAAACTATGGCAACTATAACAAGGTAAGGTAGAAATATATAGGTAGTAAATTAATTATCAGTATACTACACTATGAGATTCATCTCTAGTTTTTCTATATGATGTATTCTTGAAGGATGAAGTTCATTATAATTATAATTATAATTATAGTTAGGAATATAAAAATTTTCACGGGAAAAAAATCAGGTCCAGACAGATTCCACTAATTCATGACACATAACTATGCAATCTAAATCGTTTTGGACCAGTACATTAGATATTTATAATATTCAAATTAATTTGCATCATATATTTAATTGAGAGTTAAAACAAATGGGATCAACAATAATGCATGGGACTAATTAATGAAGATATCTTTAATTTCTAGAGAGTTCTTTTGATCTTTTTTCCTAAACAAGATTAGAGGACTGTTTTGAACTTAATAGAGAATCGTTTTATTTAATTATACTATAGGAATAATCCATCAATTCATCTCAAATGTTTTCATTCCTACAATTCTTATTAATTTGGGCTATATCAAACCTAATTATGAAGATAAAGGTAATTGGTATAGGCGTATAAGTTCATTAAACTATTATCAGTATTTTTAATTTCATTTATATGTTTGATATATATATATATATATATATATTCAAAATATTTACATATAATTAAGCATTTATATATTAACATAACATAAGTTAAAATTATAAGTTAATCATTTTCAATTTATTTATTTTTGCTTGCACCTAACTCAATCTTCCTTTCTGCATTCGTCATTAATAAATTATTTATTACCAATGCCATTAAAAAAGCTAGTGGATTTATAGACTAAATCAATAGGATTAATATTCATTGCATGTTCTGGCTTTTATTTCCCTAATGAACATACAAAAAAGAAAATCACCCATAGAAGTGATTGGGAGATGGATAAAAAAAATGCATCTTTAATTAAGTTTTAGGTTCAAATTTATTAAGAAGAAAAAATTCTTGTCATAAAGTTGTTTTTCCTTTGAAATGAGTTTTACATACGAAATGGGATCTTAAGTTAGGTGGGACTCCATCGTAGATATTGACATTGGATAAAAATTTTAAAACCAAGAAACAAAAATAGAAAATTTTGAATATAATAAATAATACATACATTAATTTTGTATATTTTTTAAGTTCATGTATAAATAACATGTAATATTTTACTATTATATATTGATTGAAGTATGTATTATTAATTCATGAAAATCTATAATATTAATAGTGTAAGAGATTTTTAATGCATGCATTAATATGTTTAAAAAATTGACTTTTTTTTAATTTTTTCTTGCTCAATGTAAATTATGAATTATAATAAACTCAAAATAAAATGTAAATTTTTTTTTTCTTTGATCAATTGTATTAAATAATTTTATCCCACCATTTATATTATAAAGATATTGTATTTCGGAATAAGTTATTTCCAATCAAACGATGATATTATTGCCACATGGCACGTGAGGGCAACGTAGACAGGCGACCATTCCAAGATAACCCTGGATTAAATAAAACCCAGAGGATAAAACTTTTTTTTTTAATTTTGGGAACGATTTCCAATATTTTGTTAGAAATGAGTTAGTTAAACTTTTCCCATCTTTATTTTAATAACAATATTTACTTGGAATTTGTAGCACTCATGATACCAACAATCTCCCCAACAAACAATTCCTTTGCATTGTAAAAAGCCCACGGCCCAAGATTAATATTTTATTTGCATGTTACCCCTCAAAAATCTTTTTAAAATTGAAATTAATTAACAATTACCAATGTTTTGGTCAAGAGAAAGATACCCCTTTTTAAAAAATAAATAAATTTAACACCTTAGGTTTGGTAATCCTAAACATGACAAAGTTTAGTCATGCAAAGTGAGATTGGGGTACTCTATAAAGGTTTTTTTATTTCTTGCTTGTTAATTGTAATTTTTGCTATCGTATTTTTTTAATTATATATTTTTTCCAAAAAAGAATATTATTTAAAAAATTAATTATTTGATCATTATTTATGATATTATATATTTATTTTAATGTTAATATGATTGTAGTTTTTAAAAAATAATTATAGATACTAAGAATAAAATGAAATAAATAGTTTATATATTTGAGACAAATGTATCCTATGCCATCCCCTATATTAATTATTAAGATATATGTATATATATTGTATTCCCTCTATTTCATTTTACATGACATCTTTTTTGGAGGGCCAATCTTTAAAAAAAAATATCATCTTACTCTAATTAAAAATAATTCATCTTTAAAATTCTTCTTTTACCCTTGAATAAATGATTCTCAATGGCATAAATATTTAAGAATGATTTTTAGATCATAAATTTCAAAAATCTTTTTTTTTATTGAACGCCATGCCAAATTAAATTATGCCACATGTATATATTTTGTAATTTATATGGTTGAAAGATATTGAATTGTAATTTTTCTTTTTACAAATTGATACCCAAATGATGATTCACATTTGAGTCACAATTCCTCATCTTTTTGTTCTTTTCTGTTTTTTCAGATAATTTTTTTCTCAATTAGAGCTTTTATAATATACATTTTCAAATTTCCATGTTGAGATTTTAAAGGAGACATCTTTGGGTTATTTAAAAGCACTTTTAAAATAAAAGACATTAATTTTATGTTTATCTCAATTCTCAGCTATGAGCCCAACAAACATGAGTTATTCAAAGCACAAGTCACATGCAAATGAAATAAATTAATGAAAAAAGATATTGATTTTATTAATTAAATAAATAAAAAAGGATTCTCGTGTTCATACATCCATGAGCACGAAATAATAATTCGGACGCAATTATCGAATATTCGCACGCTATTAGGATTAATTATATAACAAATTAAACTATATGATATGTATATTAATATTCAAATTAATTCCTAATTCTATGCTTTTTTGCTTATAATAATCACTGACTTAAAACCTGTCATGTGACAATATCTTGGGATTGAGTCATCTCAGACAATTTTTCTCTTCCTTCCTCCATGATCCAATCTTGCCCACCTCTACTACTTTTAATTAATTAATATGTTTCTAGTTTTCATATTCATATTTGAACTCGATTAATTCAGATTTACGAATTATAAGTTTTATTTCTAGACGTGGTGCTCCCAAACAATTTTGGTTTTTTCTACTCTCATATGCCTAAATGGTCAAACTTGATACATCTTGGTAAATATGAAGGGATCTCGACTATCTCGTTGAGACTTTAATTGCCTTTCGTATTCACTAGTCAATAGTAATCATTTTTGTACCAAAATATTTGTTGAAGACAATCATGTTTTACTTGTTATGCAAGTGATACCTTCGCTTGCAACTTTTGTTACTTTATGTGTCTGATTCGTGTTTTCAAATGACAATATGAAACGAACGAATTTTATAATATCTTTAAGGTACTATGATAGTGACATTTACCTAATTTAAAAATAGAAATTTTCATATCTCGATAGTATTACTTGTATAAATTTTGAATTGAGGATTTATCAGAAATAATAACTATACTTTTATTAAATAGCTATAAGATTTATGTGTATACTATCTCTCACTCTTTTTATGATATTACACGAAGGGGTCGTTTGGTAGAGTGTATTGACAAAGTAATGCATGTATTAGTTATACACGTTATTGTATATTAAGGTGTGCAGTACTAATACCATGGATTTCTAGGTATTAGTAATGCAATGTTTTTAATGCATGCACTAGAATGGTTAAAGATCACATTTTTAATGCATGCATTAGAATGGTCAAAGACCACATTACCCCTCAAAATCTTTTTTACATTTGTTTCACCATAATTGTGAAGGGTATCTTTATAAATAAATTTTTATACAATGCATACTATTTTTAATATACCAAATCAAACAATACATAATAAATAGTCAATATTTTATTGATGCAGGTATTACTAATACACTATATTTGACATTATTTTTATACACTTTACCAAACGAACCTAAGTTTATTGTTGTTGTTACTTTCTAGTTTATACAAATATCCAAATTCCAATCTATCAAAGGTGTGTGAGAGAAAATATACTCACAATTGTTTTAATGAGTCCAATGCAATTGTGGACTTTGTTCTTCTCTTTGGGGGTGGGCTTTATTTGTAAGTGATAAAATGGTTAGGTGATCAACAGCCTTGGACTTTGAAATAGCCCAACTAATTTAAATAGGGAGTTCAAATCACAATTTGAGCCCACAAGCCAATTGATATTGATGGGCCTTATAAAAATGGATTTGAGTGTCCAATTTAAAGTAAAATTAACCAATAAACTATACATGATTACTAAGGTATTATTTGGAAGTTGAGGATAATTTTGGTCGAATACAATATGACTCTGAGCTTTATTAATAATATGGTTAAAAGCAATGGGAAATTTCATGGAACATTGAGTCTCTTTTGATGTAGGTATATATGGAGTATGGTGAGACAATAGTGAACTGTCCTATTTCTTCAATACTATAACGAATTCAATATTGCGTGTGTAGATTCACCAGAACTTAATAATTTTATCTAAATTTTATATATATGTTAAAATATTCACTACAATAACAACAATAATAACATATGTTAGAAGATTCATATCAGTAGGTGGTGAAATGCACACAGATCTTATCTTTTACCCTTTTGAGGTAAAGAGGTTATTTCAAATAGACTAAAAAAATATTCATTAAATATTTAGAAATAACATAATATATATACGTGCGCTTTAACTTGACTAGTCTGACATTTATGTTCTCTAACTTTATGTATGCACAAGTAGACACTTAAACTTATATATAGTTGAACAAATAAACATACACTTCTTACTTGGTATTCTATCTGACAATTCACATTCTACTCAGCATTCTATATGTATTATATTATATAGGATGTTGCGTCTACTTGTTCATTTATATATAAGCTTAAATGTTTACACGTGTACACTCAAAATTTATTGGTATAACTGTCAAAAATAGTCAAATTAAATAATATATTTATATATTATGTCTTTATAAATATATTGTTCTGAAACTTATAACTAAGTCGATTTACTTGGAGTTATTTCACAAATTTATACACTTCAAATCTTATATCAGCATTATGATAACTATATAAGGATCCAACAAGATATTAAATGGTCTTATCAAAGAATTAGTTGAGAAGTATATATGGTGATGTCACTTTTTTTGTTCTGAAGTCTGAACTAATGTTGCCTAGATTGATTAGAAATCAGGACAAAAATAGAGTTCCCAAGTGTTAGGAGTTATTAATTAAACATGAATATTCTATATTTATTTTATTTATATATATATTATCTAAAATTAATTTTTATTTTCATATCTTTGCACGAACACAAACTTTTCTAATCATAATAAAAGGCTCATACCATACACTAAGTGATACAACTACTACACTTTTGATTTAATTTATTTCTATTGTCTTTGTGAAATTTTTTAACCTCTTATCAAATTTGTGATTTGTATTTGTATGATTATATAAATATTTAAATTAATTTATAAAAGTCAATAGATAATTATCTCTAATAGATAGTATGATATATATGATTCTTTTATCCTCATCTGTCTCACCAATTTCTTCGAATTTTCCTACTTTTTTCTTTTTTTTTAAAAAAAAAAAATTCTGAGACAATTTGTCAAGAAAACAAATGTCGATCCCCTTGTTAGGGTTTTCTTGTCTCAAGGAATTCAAAGACTCCTAAAACAGTGGGAACAAATCATAACCATAACCAAGCTTTTCACAAATTAACAAATTAGTTTTTGACTCCGACCTGCAAAAGCTCCCATAATTCCATATTTATTCCAAATTCCAACTTTTCCTCAAAACCCACTAGCCCAGTAGGTCCCTTTTTTGAGTTAGGGTTTGTTATTGTTTGCTGTAAAAGTAATAAAGGAAGGATTTTTTTGGGTTTTTTGCACTACATTGTATTTGGGTATGGAGGATTTGGACAAAAGCAAGCTTTTTTGTGGTGGGATTCCAAGGGATACGAGTGAGCAGATGCTTAAGGACCATTTTTCCAAGTATGGAACTGTGGTTAGCTCTGTTATTGCTAAGGATAGGGAAACTGGTAGACCAAGAGGGTTCGCTTTTGTTACATTTTCTGACCCGTCTGCAGTTGATTTAGCCCTACAAGATGCCCATGAAGTTCTTGGAAGAATGGTATGTCGTTCAAACCCTCGTTGTTGATTTTGTGTTGAATTCTTGATTTTTTCCCCTAAATATATGAACCCTTTTAGAGTAAAAAGATTATATTTTTCTGATTTTTTTTGTGTATTATGGACATACCCTGTTGAGATAAAAACATAATGAGAAAGTTGTTGCTGTCTTTTAGCCGTTTCTTTTGATGATATAAGTCTTTTGTATGTAATTGATTTGTGGTATGCTTGTTTTGTTATTTTAGGTAGAGGTGAAAAAGGCAATACCCAGGAGTGAACAACACCAAAATCAGCAACTGAATGGTAGAGGTTTGAACAGAAATAGTAGAATTGATGGTAGAAGCAATGATCAGTTTAGGACCAAGAAGATTTTTGTAGGGGGTTTATCAGCTAGCCTAAATCAGGAAGATTTTAAGAGTTACTTTGAAAAGTTTGGTAGGATTACGGATGTTGTTGTGATGCATGACAATGTTACCCATAGGCCAAGGGGATTTGGTTTTATTACCTTTGATTCGGAGGATGCAGTTGAGGAGGTTATGCAGGAGTCTTTCCATGAATTAAGTGGCAAGTTTGTTGAGGTCAAGAAGGCTATACCAAAAGATGGAAATAACAACAGTGGTAATGGTTATCATTCCATAATAGGTAATGTAAATGGTTCTAACTATAACAATACTTATCAGCTGGGAATGTATCCATATTATAGTCCTAGATATGTATATTGTCCTGCCCCCGTCTCAGGTTACGGCAGCGTGGCAGAGTATCCTTATGGAGTTGGAACTTTCGGAGGTGGTTATCATGTTGGAGCGTACCCTGGAATTGGTTATGATATCACTTCTTTGATGCCTAGGGGTCCTTGGAATAACCCCATAATGGCTGGTTTGAGGGGAAGTCCACTGCCTTATGGCAATACAGGAGCTGCTTATCCCCCCTACATGAATGGTAGCGTTGGAGGAATGAACATGGCTACTAATGGAGATGGAGGAATTTTGGGTGCTGGGATAAATGAGAAACCCGGTCAAGTTAGTGTTAGAGATGCTCAAGGGGTGTCTAACTAGGTGCCTATACAATTTAAATGCGAGCTGTAAATATCAATTCTTTTATTCTGCTGGAAGCTTCAGTGCTGCTGCTACCAAACAGAGTAAAGAGGTAATGTGGTGCGACTTAACCCATGTTATACTGGTCATTCTAACCGATTGCTTTGTGACCGAATGTGGATACGATGACAAGTTAGAAATTCTCAGACTGATCAATTGTGGTCGTCTTCCGTCTTTTATTTATGACTGTTGCGTGTGATGTGCTTATTTTTCTTTTCTAAACTCATTTGTCAGATTCAGACAGCTGTAATATAGTGTTTCAAAGTTAATGTTTTCCTTGTGTTGCCTCAGTTAGCATTCTCTGTGTGATTGCTTTACATTCTATGGGTTCCATTGTTTTATCATAATTTTGAAGTCGTGTTGTTTCTACATGCATATCTTGGTGCACTTTATACAATATTTCTTACCTTGCTGATGGTGATGACAAAAGACACGATGGCCTTCCTTGCAACTGAATATGCCTTTTTTTCGTCACCTCCTATTTGAATTCCCTTTATTCATGTCATTTTCTTCATTTAGTGCAAACTTTGTTACATGAATGGATATGAATTAGTTTAGCTAAAGCAAAATTATAATACAAGTGTGTTGGACATTTTTGAAGCGCAAGCCTGAGCTTTCTTACCGTTGTCATGCTTGACCCAATTTAGCTGATTATCTTGTAGTTACATATTTCTAGTATTTTGTTTGTCGAATAGGGACTGCTTGAAGTGCATATAGATCATCAACTTTTCATTTTGCTGCGTGCTTCAGTTGAAAACATTTAGTGTAAATTAGTTAAAGAAGAGAATTTGCAGGTGAATATCTTAGTTCTTAATCTTTCCTATAGTGAAATGAGCGTGGAAGGCACCAATTGACTTCATTTTCTTCAGCTGAAATCTGTGTTGAACAGCTTCATTGCCATTAAAATACTGTCTGAACTAACACTCTATTTTGGGCTACTTTTTCTCTCTTTTGTATTCCAATGATGACTTGTGTGAACCGAATATGCACCTGTTTAGCAATTATACAGTATAAAACACTCCATCTTGCTTGAGACTGAGGATTGTTGAAGTCTTCAATTCTCGTCATTGCTCTTCTTTCTTTTTCTGGAAACAGCCGCTATATGTTTTTAAACATAGAGGTTAGGCTGCGTACATCCGACCCCTCCTTACCCCGCAATGAGCAGGAGCCTTTTGAGGCACTGGGGTATGTTGTTGTTTGCTCTTCTTTCTTTTGGAAGCAATTTTGGTTTGATAACGTCTTTCCATGCATCGATTGCTTTTTAGGACATAATTTTCAAGCCATTGCATCAAAAGAAAATGCTTCCATTAATGTTTTTAAGGAAAAAACATATGAAAAAATTCTCTCCTCTTTCCAAGTAAATCAAAACAAAATATCCAAGCAAATCATAGGAAGGCAAATACTCTTCCAAAGAAGGAAACTATATAATACTCCTTGTCACACTTTTTTTATCTTACTCTAATTAAAAATAATTTAACTGTAAATTTGTACTTTTACTTTTAATAAAATGACTCTTAGCTGCATAGATTATAAGTTTCAAAAGTGTTGTTTATTAAAATATCGTGTCAATTCAAAGGATGTCGGGAGTAATTAATTATTTCGAGCTAATGGCAACATCAATTGTAAGGAAATTGTAGATATGTGGCTCTTAATGAAACAAATAAAAGAAAGAAAACGACTTCTCAAGTTCCTTTCAAACTGAAATAAGTATTTTGCAAATGAAAAATAAAAAAGTAAGAGCTTGACATTGACACAAAGAGTCAACTTCTTATATTTTTTTTTATATAAAATTAAGGAGAAATGTTAAAAATTGTGTTTGAACTCTATGAAATGATTCAAATTTATCATTTGTTAATAGTTAGGCTCAAATATATATTCTTATGGTGACAAAATTGGTATAAGTATCTTCTTATTTACTAATGCAAATTTTTTCAGTACATGCCCTCTTTATTTAAGAAAAAAGTAATGAACGCGTCCATGAATTATGCAAAATGGTTTAAATTTTACCCATCAACACTCTTAAATCGATTACTATGATAACAAATAGATCCTCTCAACTCCACAGCACCATTTGAAGCCCACAACCACAAAAAATCACACAAAAGCTACCTTTTTATGTTTATTTTAGCATTAGGACATTGATGTCATACTATGAGAAACATTTGGTGATGAAGTTATACACCAATGAAGTTCCAACAAAGATAAAAATTTTATTTGATGGCGCGCTTGTTTATTCTCCGTGTAGGATGATTTGAGGCTTAACGGTCGTAATTTAAGTCTAGAAGATAGATATGTTATTTAAACACTCTGAAAATTAAAGAAGGTAATATTTATTGTCATTAATATAGTGACTTCTTTATTCAAAGTTCAAGTATAAATTTGAATAAAACAGAAATACTTTTAAACTAAATTTTATTCGGGATGTGCAAAAATCGAGCCGATAAAAACGTTATTGGTTTATTTTTACTGGATGATTAAATTATCGTATTTTTAATGATTTTAAAGAAAGATTATTAGGTTATTGGTTTGATATTGATTTTTACTATTAGGACATTGGATAAACCGATAACACAATAAAATTATAATAAGTTTACTATTTTACCTCTTTGTAAATATTTAATATTAGTAATTTAATAGTAATAGGACACTATAACAATACTTTACATAGTTTAATTTTTATAATACTTTAAAGTGATTAATTATCTATTTTAGTATTTAAGTTTATAATTAACTAAATATAGCTTTTGCAAGTTTGTAAACATAACATTTGTACTCCATCTACTTTTTATTAATACAAATCATCATTATCATTCTTATCGAATAAATTGAAAATCAAATTGTTTAAAAACTTAAAATTAATAAATCGAAAATCGATAAAAATTATTTTATGAATTTCTTATTAGATTAGCATATCTAAAAATTAAAAGAATCAATAATCAAACTGTCTAAAATCGAATCGAACCGCCCAATGCGCATCCCCTCAATCTTATGGCACATGAGTATATCTAACCACAATTATTAACCACAAAAAATATAAGGTCTACTAAACAAAACAGGTTAAGCATTGTGACTTGTCAACATTTGTTTTTCAAGTAAAAATCTTTTTTTTTTCCAAATTCATTTTATATTATCCTTAGATTTTCTCTCCAACCACTTAATTTTTTCTGGAGAATACAGCGGTGCTCTTTCCAAGGATGACAAATGCCCCAATATTTTATTTTAACCCAAAATACCGAAAACGGAAATCTCATCACACGATAGCCACGAAATGGAAATTGTGGGAACAATGAATCTTCTAACCCAAGCTCCCGCCGGAGCTTTATCGGCGACTCATCGTTGTTCCCTCAAATTCAGACATCCAATTCCTCCCCTTTTCTCCCATCGTCGGCCCACTCAAATTTCCACTAAAAACCCAATTCGCGGCTCAAAAAATGGACCTAAACCCCTCACTCTTGCTAACGCTGAGTCGTCGTCTTCCGGCGCCGGTGCACCTAGTCAAACTTCTACTGCTACTGCTAGTACTGCTGAATCGTCCAGTTCTAATAATGGGTCATCTTCTTTTAGCCCGGATGATTCGATTTCCTTCGTGGGTCAAGATAGTATTCCTCTTGAAGGTGTTATTCAGTTTGAGAAACCCGATTCTAATTCCTTTAGTGAGAAAATCAATAAATGGGGGTAAGTTGTTTTGTTGATTTTTGTTGGATTTTGTATGTGATAGTGTGTTATTTGGGTATTGGGATGAAATGAGCCTAGTTATGTGATTGTGTTGTTAAATTGGGATTTCTTTTCAGATGGGTGGCCTTGTTAGCTGGTGGAGATGTTGCGGTTCTGTTGTTGTTCTCTGCAATTGGAAGGTTCAGTCATGGTTTCCCTGTTTTTGACCCTGACACACTGCGAACTGCTGATCCTTTCATTGCTGGTAGGGGAATTGTTATGTTTTTTCTTCTTTTATGTTATCTCAAGCATAAAGTTCAAATTTTTCATGATGGTTGTGGGTTCTTTAGGTTGGTTTTTAAGTGCATATTTCCTTGGAGGATTTGGGGAAGATGGCAAAGGAAAGAATGGTCTGTTTAAGGCGTTCATTGCTGCTACTAAATCATGGGCATTAGGCATTCCGGTAAGTCCTCTTTACAGTCTAATTGATAGGATACTGTAATTTATGGATGTGCTTGTGTACTGGTCTAATTATCTGGTGGATACCAAAGATATTCATCATATGGGTGACTTAACTTTTTACTAACTTCTCTAACATGGAAATTTAAAGCTCGGTTGAATGCTTCTATTTCACCATTTTAGCTAGGAGGAGTTGCAAGCTGTGGTGGTTTGTTAACAAACACAGAGCTAGATATTGAAGTAGAATTTTGTGCAGAAGTGAGAATTGTATAAATGGGGTATTACTATTTGCAACATGATGTCAAATATTTTGGGACGTCTCAAAATTGGTTGTTCGTTGTATAAATTGGGATGGAGAGTAGAAATAACTATGGAGATAAAGTATCTGCTACCTTACAGCAGGTCAAAGTTTAAGATGAGAAATTAGAGTAAAGATGTTCATAAAATGAATAAATGACCAATCTGCAAGTGTGAATAGAGTAAAACTTCATTTCAATTGGAAATCTTACTAGTTAAGAAGGTTGTGAAAGAAGGGGAGCCTTGGAGAAATGTAAAGTGTTCTCTGTGTGACTTGTACCTTGTAAGTCACAGGTTCATGACGTGCAAGCAACCAACAATGCTTGCAGACTGTCTAGCTCACACCCCTTAGGGTGCAGCCCTTCCCCCGACCTTGTTAACTCAGGATGCTTTGTGTATGGGGCTACCGTCCAAGGAGGTTGTGCTAGAAACATTCAGTAATCCAGCTTTACTTATGATATTTTATCATATTTTATAAGTGATGGTGAAGAAAATTATATATTAACTATGCCAATGCAGCTAAAGGCAATTTTGGTAGTTGTTTACTTGGGTCAAATATTCAATTCTTTGGAGGCTGGAGCAATATCTTGGCGAGTATATGATTTGATTAGTAGCTAAAAAAATCCTACACCTTTCTCTCTTTTTGGAAACAAGCCATTTTTCAGTTCTCATCCTTCCTATCATCTTTCTAGCAATTTCCTTCTTTCTACCCTTTGCTTAATCTTCGTTTTATTACTTGGTTCTCTTTACCGTGGAAAGGTAGTTTCTCGGAGTAACTTAAGTGTAGGATATAGCCATGAGGAACGTGAATTATTTCTTTATTCTCTTGAGATGGAAGAGATCAAAGAAGGGAGACCCGTGTGGTTTCTCTGAGTGAAAGAGAAGGAATTTCAACTGCAGATCTTTCATCAACTACACTTTTTGGGGGGAGATTTGAGTAGAGATAAGCATCAAAGAATAGTGGCAAATTCGTCCATAGCTGAAGGAAGCAAGATTGGCTGCATGAATACTCCATCAAGCAAAGCTGTAATCACACTATGTAAGATTAATTAGAATACTTGGGAGTTCAAGATAGAAGAAGTAGCTACAACATTATGATACCAGATAACACTTCTAACTCTTGATATACTTCTTATAGGATTCAGGAGTTTGCAAATACAGGAAAACGTCTTGAGTCTGATTTTAATCAAGTTAGTAAACAAAGAGTTATGATGAGGTCCTACGTCCCAAAGAACAACATAATAATGGTGTTGATATAAAGTGATTAAGAAGGAAAACAAAGTTATATTCATTGCATAATAAAGGTTCCTCATAACTAAAAAGTGTTCTTACTAAATACCTTGGCTTTCACATTCATAGGAAGAAAGGAAGATAATCCTTCTATTATGAGGTGAGAGATGGGTAATGTTGAAATGGAAGATGAATGATAATGTAGAAGTTAACTGAACTATGTGGATCACATTTTTTTGTTTGATTTCCCATCTACAGTCAAAGCAGGAATGATTTTTTGGGGATTGGAAAAAAGTTGCTTCAATGAGAATCAAAGGTCAAAAAAGTTGAGAATAAGACTGCTGGATGTTCTGTTGAACCTGTTCTTAATTATGTCTTCAAGTCCATAGGTGATGGTGTTTTTTTGATAGCCGAGAAGTCAAAGTAGTAACAGGGGGTTTGATGGGTGTCGCATGGTTGTCAGTCTCCCATGTGAATATTCAACTTTTAATGGGATTGCGTTGATAAAAGAATGTTGGCTCGCAAGTGATATTAATTTTTTTGAAATTGACAAAGTGAGCTAAACTGGTTAAATACTTGATAGTTAGGCCACAGAATGCTATTTATCTTTAGTGGGTATAAAAATTCCTGCATAACAGAAGATCAACCTAGCTTGTGTATGGGCCCGTGAAACCAGGCCTTTCGAAGCCTATTAAGGAGATTAGCAAAGATAGCTCAAGAAGGTTTATTGAGAATATGTAAATGACAGGCCTCAGCTGTACAAAATCGTGATGGGCTTAAGATGGATCTGGGGATGTTTCAAATAGAACTCCATAGATATATTGTAGGACATTGTACGCCAGTTGCCCCTTTTTTGAGTATTTACACGTCCACTTTGTCAATTAAAGAGAAATTAATTTCACCTGATAGCCAACACTGTTAATCAACACGCTCCCATTATGATAGGGGCCTGAACGCCACCACTTCTTTTAGATTAGAAGTAGAATACTCACATGGGCAACTTATAGCTATGTGCATACAAGTAAAATGTAAAAAAATAAACGAGAAGGTTCAAAACAATGGAAAACACAAGCTTATGATGAAGATAAAAATCGGGTGGAATGTGTGAGAATGTCCAATCAATTTGGTGTTATTGATATGAACAATGTCATTTCTGATTGAGACATGTCCTCATTTACTAGGCAAAAACATGTGCACTTGATCTTCAAAAGTGGTTAGGAAAATATGCCAACGGATGTAATAATTTACTCCCACTTGTCTTTGCAAAGTATTCCCTAGATTTAAGTGCAGAAAAGGATATATAGCTCATTATTCTAGAGTTTAGTTTATTGGCTGCTTCTTAATATGATATTAGAAATAAGGACAAGAGCTTGTTTTTTAAAAAAGCCTATGAAGTTGTGACTGGAATCCACAATTAGATTAAAGTGCCTCAACCACATGGTAAAGACAAAAAACAAGTTTGGGATTAATTACAAGGCTAGAAGAAGACATACGAATTGTAAATGTGGAAGAACCACAGATGTAATATTTCTAATAT
>JAPFFP010000080.1:22381152-22407892 GCA_026153255.1 Solanum medicagineum | reverse complement strand
TAATATTTTACATAGTAATTCTAGCATATATCAAGTATTTTTTTAAATAAATATTATTATTTAAAATACTGTATATTTTATAAGTGAATATTATAATTATTAATTAGATTGCAATCTATTAAATTTCAACCAAATTTATTAAATTCGTAGTCCTTATAATTCAATTCATTTCAATTTTAGTCGATTTGTTTGCAATTTATTTTAACTCTAGTCAATCCTTCTAATCTTCTTTCAAAATTTAGACTAATAGATCAATTTGTGGCTAAATCTTAAATTATCAATTTAATTCTTATTCAATTTAAATTTGGATATTCACTGTTTTAGCCCGAATCTGACCCATCACTTGAATTCAATTCTAACCAATCATGTTTAAGCGGAGGGCTGAGATTTAATCTCATTTTTTTAATTTTCAATTCAATAGACGACCTCTAAACGACCCTTTTTCCAGTCAACCCCGCGAAACACCCACCAACGATCTCCCTCTCCTTGTTCCTTTTCTGGCGAAACACAAGTCATCGCGCAAAAATCAAAACTTTTTTACACATTGATACTATTTATGATTGTGTACTCAATGATATAAGTTATACACGTAATAAATTTATTTATTCTTTAATCTTTTCAAGGAGGAAAGAAAAAAAATTTCAAATATCTTGACAACTTAAAGCTAATTAGCTACGGATTATTTGACGCTACATTTGTCGTTAATCTTTAATAAATTTAGTACAAAAGTTTTAATCGCTAATTCCATAGCTACAGATTTAACGTCAAATCTTGGCATACTATTTAGCAATGGAAACTAATTTTCGTTGCTAATTCGTAGCTAAAAGCTATGCCTATTCTTTTATTTTTATAATTTTAGACTAAATAACACTTTCATAGCTAGTATATCGTTATTTAGCCACAGATATTGTATTGTCTCTAAGATCCGTCGCTAAATCATGTTTTTCTGGTATTGGGTGGTGATTAAAAGGACTGAAAGTGTACTCTTTTTATTTATTAGATTAAAATTATCGACCTCGAAAAGTAAATATTCTATTTTAAAAAATTAATATAGCGACGTCAAGATGTCGATATTGAACTATTGTGAGAGAGGAATGAAAGTGCACTCGGTATATTGATTAAATTAAAAAAATTGATATTCTATTTTAAAAAAAGTTAATATAGCGACCTCAAAATGTCGGTATTAAACTATTGTGATGAAAAGAAACGAAAAATATATTCCTTTTATTTATTAGATTAAAATTATCGCACTCCAAAGGTTGATATTCTATTTTAAAAAGAATATCGACCACTGGAAGTCGATTTTAATTAAAACAAATTAAATAGAATAAAATGTTAATTAAAAATTATTGAAAAATATTTTTAATTTATTTTATGAAAATTGAAATAAAATAAAATATTATTATTTATTTATTCAATTCAATACCAAAAAAATAAGGTCCGTTTTGATTGTATTTAATTTTTTCGGAAAAATTTTAGAAGACGATATATTATTTGTGAAGTTGATAAGTTTGGAGGGAAAACTAAATGTAAAGGGAAATTAGTAATTAGTGGTTATTACCTAAAAGGGTATAACCCTATGGGTAAAAAGTTGAACGGGCATTATGGGTTAAAAAATTAAATAAATTGACATATTTAACCTTTTCAATCAATTTTAATTACTAAACTACTCCTAAAAAACTAATTTGTGCCAAAATCCTTTGTGTCATATGTATTTACCCCAAAAATAAATGTAAATCTCTTGTTCAAGTTTTGTGGTATTCTTGTTGGAAGAATAGCTTAAAGTTTGAAGTCGGGGTAGAAAATCAGGGGCGGAGCTACATTCATTCGTGGATAGACAGATGAACATCTTTCGTCGGAAATTTTTTTTGAATATATGGAATAAATAGCAATATTTTGATATATATCCATTGTTGAACACCCTTGATACAAAAATCATCCATTCATGTTTTAAAAGTATGAACACTCGTGATAAAAATATTGACTCCGCCACTACAAAAATTAAATTTGTTTGATATTTGGTATAACAATAATAAATTAAGTTGTAATTTCATTAGTGGTCTGGAAAAGTAGGATGTACGTAGATTTCATTTGGTAAGTTTACTGGATTGCAATCTCTGGTTCAAGTTTTTGTTGGAATAAAAAAACGTAATTTTACCTTTCATTTCTACTAGAAGTTATTTTCAATATTTGATTAGGAGGTCACGTGTTCAAGTCTTGAAAACTGCCTCAAGTAGAGATACAAGGTAAGGGTGCGTACAATATACGGATAGCGAAAGTTTTAGTGCACTGAGCTCGCCCTTTTTTGGTTCAAGTGTTTGTTGGAAGAATATTTAAAGTTGGAGTAGAAAATTAAATTTGTCTGGTATTTGATATAATAACAATAATATATTCAGTTATAATTTTATAAGTGGTTTAGAAGAGTAGGATGTATATTGATTTTATTTAATTTTTTTGAGGTATAAAAATTATTTTCGATAGACTCTTGAATTAAAAAGACTATTTCCAAAATAGATGTAAGAAAAATATGACTACAAAATAGCAACATTTACATACTAAGTAAATGAAGCAACAAAATAGGTTTAAATAGGATTTATGGTCAAAATAATATGTGAATGGACTTTCTAATTCATGGCTAAACTATGTTTTGTACTATTATATATAAGGATATATATTATCACTTATTTTGAAAAGTTATAGTAGAATATTAAGTTCCAACTAATTCTACAAATTTAGACTTGCCCCACATAGGGCTCCTCTCAAAAAAAAAACAGTCCCGTCCGATACACCACATTTGATAGTCTGAATAATGACTTAATAAATAAATTAATTAAGATTTTCTGAATTTAGTAATTAAAGATATAATGAAGAAACTGTAGATACATGGTTGGACATGGCCTTTTAGTCTATTTTCTCGTCAACAATTAAAAACTTTCTAAAAAATATATTGCTGCAATGATAAATTAAATTAAAAGTACAGTAGTATGTTTGTTATATAATTAATGAGGAAGTTGAACTATCTGAACAAACCTTTTATTGTGGCAGGATGAATTATGAATACTGATAAATAAATATGATATAAAACATTGGTAAAATATATTTAATAGCACAAACAAAACAAGCATACGCTACTTATTGGATTACAGTACTTCAACCTTTAATGTATTTTTAAAACACAGATCAACTCATCATACTTTTAAAACTATGAATATATATTTATTTCATATCTAAAATATTCCATTTAGTTAAATTCATAAAGTTGGATGGTTATGTCCTTCGGCCCAATATATGGAGTAGTAGGTTTGACTAATAAAATTTTTGTCGTTTTGCAGACCAAAAGGTTATTTTTTAGTTTATAACTTTCAAACCTACACATCGTGCTCTAACTAAACAACAACAGTAACATACCCAGTGTAATCCCACAAGTGGGGTCTGGGGACATCGTGCTCTAACTAGTGGAGTACTAATTGAGTGAAAGTTTTATTTTTTTTTATGTCATAGGGAAATATAAATAATAGTTTAAAAGATAAATAATAGTGATAGGATGTATAATAGTAATTGGGCTTACATCGGTGGCAGAGCCGAGATTGTCACTAAGAGAGTTGAAAATCTCAAAAAATAATCACATGAACTAGTCTAGGAGGGTTGGACATCTACTATATACGAATAAAAAATTATTTTAACCATATATAAATAGTACAGACTGTTGTCGAAGGGAGTTCGAATAAACTCCTATCAAAGGGGTAGCTCTGCCCTTCACTTACACAATCAAATTCTGTGCTGAAATTGTAACTACTCCTTTGTTCATATTTTACTGGATCGAATTTTAGAGTTTGATTTCTGAATATAAAATTACTTTTAGTAGAAAATACTATAGTTATTAAAAATAAAAACTTTTCGACGTGAATCAGAATTAATTCAATATCTAACGCCTGACCAAAAAAAAAAAGAGGGTGATTTACACATGTTGGCACATGATGGTGAAGAGTGTAATTGTGAGAAGCAATAAGTTGGTACTTTTGACAAATGGATAGATAGAAGAAAAATGAACATTAAAGATGTAGAAATTAAGACATAGCTACAATTGGGGAGATACATCCTGTCTCCGAAAGAAAAGGCCATAAATATGGAACCCCAAATTCTCCAATTCACCATTTATGAATGTCAGTGTTAGATCAGCATATTCAATTCTTCCAAAGAAAAACGACGATAAATTGGATAAATATTGTTGAACATCATAAAATAGTGTAGTAGACAAGTAAATATGAATAAAAGAAGTAACTAATGATATAGTCAAATTTTGAATTTTTAAATATGTATAAAGTCTAGGTAAAACTCGACTCGAGGATATACTGAAAACAACTAATTTATTACTTCACAAGATGGAAATAAGACTGTATATACACCACATGCACTCTTTCAAAATCCTACCTATACGATACACTGTTTATGTTTCTGTATAAAATCTAGGAAAAACACCGAATGATTTATAAAAATAATCTAAGGGTGGATAATGTTGAACTTTTTGCTCTACTTTGTCTCATAGACAAACCTTCAAATTTAACAAGTTTTAATTGTTGACCTTAAAAGTCTACCTATAAACAAGCGGAAGTCAAAAATTTAAAATCTACATATTTATATATAATTTTTATAAAAATTATCGAATTCTCGTATATCCATATATTATACTCTTAATAAATTCATATTCATGCTTCCAGTCCTAAAGGGCTGGGTTGTTCACAACATTAATTAGACAAATATCAGAGCCCAATGAAAAAACCAACAAATTAAATAACCTATTTACTAAACTGATAAATAAGTAACAATAATTACTCAATGAGTACATGTTTCTACTCTCCAGTGTACGTCCACTTTGGGTTGGAAAATATTTTAAAATAACAATAAATATAGGTCTATTTATTTTTTATGTTACAAAAAGATATTAAATATCTTCAATTCTGGGGACAGAGATTACGATCCAGAGATAATGACAAAATCAAAATTTTAACTAAAAAGCGTGTCACAATTTTAAAAAAACTTAAATTACGTAAATGTCAAGAGAAGTATATATATATATATATTGATAGATAGATAGAAAAAAAATACTTTTACCTATCTAGACAGTAAAATTTTTTATTGATATCTATCAACTAAATATCACTCCGCTACTGAACGGGAGTGAAAATACATTGTATTGGAGAATGGGATGACACTAACCATTGTTGAATGTCATTTTTTCTTTTTTTTTATACAACTTAATTTTAAAAAAAATTGACCGATCAAATATAAAAAAAAAAATAAAAAGCATTTTCTAAAGTTTTTTTGTTTCCTTCGTATTAAACACACCCATAATATCAAATCACGTCTAACCACTTCTTCAATTTTTTGCTACTTCAATCTAAAAAATGATAGTAATAATAACATCTACCTAACCAAAACTTGTCAACCTAATTGATCTAAAATTACTTAAACCATAATTCTTAATATTAGTAGTACATTCTAGATATTTTCAGGAAAAAAAAAACATAGATAAATTAACGATCCAAAATTGTTTTTTCACATAAATTAAAGGTCCACTAGATTGCAAATTGTCTGAGTATGGGTAGCAAAATTCAAACATTAGGTTATTGGTACCTTTGTGACAAAAAAGAAAAAAGCAACATTTATACGATATTTTTGCAGACATATGGTACACTACCCCCTCTGCATAATAATTAAATTTTTATGATCGTACCATTTTGATTTTAATAATCGCACTCGTTATTTTGTTACCGTGGTGTCACGAAATAATATCCATGTGACTAATTTGTTTTGCGCTGCATTTTTGTTCTCGAGTTTTATATGTACTCTCTTCGTATCATATTAATTAATTATTCTTTAAAAAATAATTGGCTAATATTAGTTGTTTCCTTTACTAGATCAAAAAAAAAAAATAATTATTTTTTTCTATATTATCGTTGCAATTAATTCTTTTTTAAAGTGTTTATATTTATATTTTAATTTTTCAAAAACTTTTTATAAGTGAAATTAGTAAAATTATCTTCTTATTTATGATTTTTTAATATGCATATAAAAAGAAAAATGATTAATTAATATGAGACATACCAATTATGCTTCAGTTTAAAATAAATTAACTAACTTCAAAATTTTATTTGTGCCGTATAAATTATAATGAAAAGAGTAACATGCAATAACATCAAAGTACATTTATTTTTTGAAATAATGTTTTTCATTATAAATATATAAGTACTATAATTAAATCTTTATTTTTTATTTATAAGGGGGAAAAAAGGAGGAAAATTATTGAAGGAAAAGGATTGAACAAGAGAGGAGACAAATGACGTTAAGTTGGGCCGTACAAATCTGAAAAATCCGACATGTCCACATCCCTAAATCTAGTTGCAAATCTCTTTTTTCAGACTTTGCTTTTGTCCTCACAAATGAAAGCGGAGTAAGAAATTAAAATTTATGAATTTAAAATTTTAATTTTTTTAAAGTTTGTATATTCTAAATATATTCAATAAATTTCTTACTATGAATATAAAATTTGAACCAAAATTATTGAGTTTTATAACCAACATACTCGCTCTGCTACTAATCACAAAATCTTTTTCTTTGATAACAAATTTTATGAGGTTCGGAGAACCTCAGTCGCTCCAATTATTAAATACCTAAATTTTCATATGGTTGATGAGGATTCGATTCTTTGTAATCTCCTTTCCTATTTTCTTGCCTTTATCCCTTTTTCTATTTATGAAATGACTGGGCTACGTCTGGTGGCTTTTACAAAGATCTGAAACTTTTACAATGGCCCAGGTTGTCCAATTAATAATGGGCTGGACTCGGATACAGGATTCTAGGTCCGGTCTTTTTTGATGGACCTGCCTTGCAACCTCTTTTTTGGGTTGGGACTTTTACACTGCTCAGCAGCCCAAAGTGGCTCACTTGAAACGAGGATTTTTCAGAAAGAGCAAACATTAGAAACATAATAAGGTAAAAGAAAAGGTTATAATTTACTAAACTTATGATTTATAGCTACATATCATTGGAGAGAGATAAATTGTATGTGTATATTTGTCAAATTGTATGTGCATATTTACCAATTAATTATATATGAGTAACTGATATACATATGTATTTGTAAATCTGGCAAGCAAGATTGGAGAGAGAGGAAAGAGGTGAGCGAGAAATGGTAGAGAGTGGAGAGAGGCGAATTATATATGCATATCTGTTGAATTGAATATATATATTTGTCAAATAATTGTCTATATGCAACTGGTATACATATGTATTCGTATATTTGGTGGCCAGAGATTGCAAAGAGAGAGGAGAGAGGCGAGAGAGAGGAAGAGAGGAAAGAGAAAAAGTAGCAATAAAACCCGAACTATAGCTATAAATTGTAGTTTTTTTCAAACTATAGTGGTATAATATAAATACACCAATTTTTAACACTTATTTTTGACTGTTAATTTTGAAGGGGTGGATCATCTTGACCTTTAATGCTGATTTCACTTGCCTCATGAACGAAACATAAAGTTTAACAAATTTTGATGTTTGATGTTAAAGATTTATCCATGAGGAAGTAATTTTTTGATTTATTAAAGATTATAATAGGATCAACGTAACTTATAAATGAGAAAATAAATTCTATTACAAAATTTTGTATCATGTAACAGACTTTAGATTATTAGATCCAAATTATTTGAAAACAAAAATGTCGTAACTCGAAACTCCTTAATTATATCCAAAGTTGGTAAGTAGACAATTAACCAATGTGAATAAATGTATACATGCTTCTCAATCACCAAAAAGTCTCAATATCTTCATCCAAGAATTGCATGCAAGGCCATGCAGAAAGCACAATAATCACAACAAAATTATTTTGTTTGCTAAATTCTCATAGCTAGTCCTAGCAATATTATTACTACACCAAACTCCAAGAACAACAATAACTCAGATGTTTTCAGCTTTCTTGCTCCAAGAACGCTATTAATGTATACTTGGGACTTGTTTAATCTGAATTCGCATTATATAATAACGTCCCTTAATTAAAAGTGATAGTGTTTTATATCATGAATTTTTTTTCCATGTCTGATAATCAAATCTGAGACATCTAGTATAATAAGGATTATTGTATGATGACTAGGATCAATATATCCCAACACAATCTTTTTGGTGTTAGGGCGAAGCTACAATAATTATTTTAGATGCTGATTCGATTGAACCCAATAGTTTTATCTCAAATCTTGTATTTATATTTGAAAATTCATTTAGTATGTATAACTAATAGTTTATTAGGACCTAATTAATATATTTTTCAATATTTATAAACTTCAAATTTCAGTTCCACTGGACGTACAACAATATAATTAGTCTTAGTGCAAGACTACTCTTCCTTGGACATGCATTACCATAAAGAGGGACTCTGCACAAACTTCTTGATGGGGAAATTAACTTAAAAAATGTCTTGGAAATGATTGTTTTCTTCATGGTTGTCGATGGAATTATTGTTTTACAGCAAGGAAAAATTAAAGCAACATTCTTATATCAATCTAGTGCTAATTAAACTGCAGCCTTATTACTGTTAGCTTTTACTATAATATATATATATATATATATGTATATTTCTTAAAAAGGAAAAGCTTAATTATTATACTCGTGTTCTGCGCATGCTTCCTACCTCTCACATTAATATTGGTTTAACTTGCATGGGTTTTTCAAAATTACCTTCTAATTAGTAAATTAGTCTTAGTCTTTAAAGTTAAAACTACCCTTCTTTGGTTCTTTGACTAGCTTTACTTCTTTTTACATACCAACGTATGATTCAAGTTAGCTATGATAAGTAGGAGTGGATATATATACTACGGTAAATATGCAATTATCATATTAAAATCAAAATTTTTGATATCATAATTTCGATTTTATGATATTTGACATGTTTTATAAGCTAGTATTAGTAGAAAATTAAATATTTAGGTGTTGAAATTTTGACATCATCTTTATCTTGGTTGAAATATTATTTTTTGTGTAATGATTAATACAGGTAATTGCTTGTACTTTATTTTAAATATTTCTAAATGTGTAAGTTGATGTTATTATGATATAATTGAGATGTCTCTTTAAAGATGAAGTAGTAATTTCTATTAGCAAATTATGATTAACGATTTATCTTATCGCAAAATATCAAAATGAAACTTAAAAGTATCAATTGCTGAATTAATTTGATATAATTATAATATATTTTTTAAATAATTGACAATCAAAATTTTTACAATTATATCATACTGTACCATGCCACCCTAATAGCAAACACAACCCCTTAAAAGAATGTGTCAATCTCACAATGCTTCGTCAAAAAAATTATATATGTGTATAAAGTAGAATACAATTTCTTGAAAATAATACACCCTCCACAGCTAAATGAGCAGTTATATTTCGCTACTCAATAATAAATTTGATTCATTTTCAAAATTCAACTAAATTAGATCAGTACATACAATATTTTGAAATTAAAATTTATATGAAAAATGGCGGAATAATCTAATTTGCCCTTCTACTTGGTCTCGTTTGTCACCTAAGCCCTTATACTTCCACGTATGAAATGATGTGTCAAAATATATTTTCCACATAGAAAGAACAATACTTTTCTCTTCCAAAGCTTTCTTTGTGCAAACGAACCCTCGTACTCCTCTGTGAAAATCTTGTGTTTGATTTTGTAAAAATCTTTGAAGAAGAAGAGACTTTAATGAATAAAAAAAAATTCAGGTAATAAAAAAATTTAAGTACAAAATTAATGGGACTTAAATGACTATGACCAACAATAAGAAATTTCAAGAAAAGAAATTTGGAGAGACAAAAAATGAGGATGCTCATGTTATTTAGCAAATAGTGCGGAGGTAGGAAATCCAGTAAGAAAATTTCTAATTTTGTTTTAGTTTTTCTTTTTTGGGTTGCGCAATAATTTAAAAATCAAATATAAATATTTCTCCATCTGTTTTTCTTAATTATGGAGCAATTGTTCGATTAAATGTTATACTTCTGGAAATTATGATTTGGGAGAAGGGGAGAAACAAGTGAAAGGGAATGAGTATTCTTTTGAGGATAGACAGTCTTTTGAGTTAAAGTACAATACTAGTACTTTATATATTTCTACTTTGAAGAAAAGAAACTCTAATGAATAAAAAGAATTTCGGGTAATAAAAAAAAATTCCAATACAAAATCAATAGGGCTTGAATGACTAACGCCAACAAGAAGAAATTTCAAGAAAAGAAATTTAGACAGACAAAGACGAAAAGAAAAGTGAAGAATTTTGAGAAGAAGAAATGGGAAGTAATAATTTTGGGAAATTGGGGAAGAAGATGGCCATTAAAGGGTTTTTTAGAAACTCTTCACGCTCCTAAAAAGAGTGATTTTTTTTTTTAAAATGTATCTTTTGAGCGAGTACAAGGGTTTGCTTGACAAATGTCGAAATATAAGGGCCTCGGTGACAACGAGACCAAATATAAAGGCAAATTAGGTCATTTGGCCTATAAAAAATACAATAAATTATATATATATATATATTTTATATTAATATGATTAAAAAATATTATAAAATGTTGGTCACATTTAACATAATTTTAAAGGGGGAGAGTATATTAGCATCAATATAGACAAAAGGTAAAACCTTAGGCCTAGCCCTAAACACACATACAAATAACAATATATTGACTGTCATTGCTTGAAAAATAATCTTGCTACTTAGAAGTTAGCAAGTGTAAAGTTTCTAATAAAGCTTCGTAACAATAATTTGAGTAATTATATTTTGTAACTATAGTTATAGCAGCGTTTATATAATTTGTGTAGCATTTGTATAAGCTTGTATAATTCATTATACAATTCACAATTTTTTTATAGCATTTGTATATTTCTTTATATAATTCGTGCCCAATATTTGAATAATTCACTATACAATTCTCAACGTTTGTATATTTCGCTATACAACTTGATTCGCTCACAACTTTTATATAATCACGCAGAGGGTCTGCATAGATCGCGCGAATTACAAAATTCAAACGGTAATTACACCTACATATTACCACAAGCTGTAATTAATTTAAATTATAGTTATATTAACTAATTAACTAGCATGTGTTTATTTATCCGCGTAATTTTTCCTTTTTTTTAACTGGTAAAAGTTTGGAGAGAAGGGGGTGGGTCCAACTTTTCATAAACAATATTGATGACAAAGCTTCTTTTGGAGATTAATAATGTTATTATATGTTAACATAGAAAAGGGATTGAAGTATGGATTAAAGTAAAGCATGAAGTGAATATCTTAATCTGGAAATTGATTATGTTTAAAGTTAAAGAATCTGATTAGGCACATATAATTAGTTAGCTTTATTAGAGATTCTTCTCTTTGAGGTATCAAAATCCATCATTGCTAATTGGGCAGGACCACAATCTTTGTAAGAACTCAAAATTAAAGGCCCACTCCCCAAAAAAAGCCCATTATAAAACGCATGCGGTTTGTCTATTGCATTTTCTAGTTTTTACATGGTTTTAATTATGATGTTTTAATCACTAAAAATAATATTAATAAAATAAACTTAAAATAACAATATTAAAAATTAAAATAAAAAGATACGAAAGTTTAGAACTTTGGCTCAATACATGATCATCTTCGATGTTTTATTTGGACACCCGAACTAAATCATGTTTTAATGTAACTCGTCAACTCTTAATAAAGTGTTTTAGTTAGATAGTTTTAATTCAATTTTTAAAAACATTTTTGTGCATATTTTCATTCGTCTATTAACTACAGAAAATAGATGCTCGAACTAAGTCACGTTTCAATATTACTCGTCAATTCTTAATAAAGTGTTTCAACTAGACAATTTTAAAAACACTTTTGTGCATGTTTTCATTTATCTATTTCACCACATTAAATATGTTACCTCTTTTAATTATACGCAATACCTTCAAATAGAAAATGTTTCGGGTTTTTAATATTATTAAGGACAATGTATAAAATCAAAGAAAATAACATATTGATGTTAACCAAATTATTTAATAGATGAACGAGAATATAAGCAAAAATATATTAAATATGGAACAAAAATGTTTAATTAGAGTATTTTTTTAGGATCAGCTTACATATTAGACTGAAATCAGACTTGGTTCGAACGTTCAAATCAAATATCATGACAAGTTTAAAGAATTGATTATGTATTAAATATAAAACTTTGTTTTTTCTTATTTTTTCTTTTTACAATACGAGTTTTTATATAGAGTCATATTTAGAATTTCGAGAGGATACTTAAATTTTAATAATTGAATTCATTAAACTTCTAAAATATAACACTAATATATATGAACTAAAACAAAGAACATAGATCAATATTATTAAATTTCTTCATTCTTAAATATAATACTTTGCACCTAAATCACTTATTTATATCTTTTATTTATAACCAAAACTCCATCTCGAGTAACATTTTATGAAATTTTTGTTTGCATAACGTTATTTACATTTTAAAAAAAATACAATTTGGGGAATATATGTATATTAGATTTCCCATATTACCCCTCAATCTCATCTCTCAGGTAGCTGGGGATACCCAAGAGGAATGATTTGGTGTGAGTGCCCACACTGCTAGGTTTGGTGTGCCGTTTCAATCATCTTTCTTCTAATATGTCATCATCATCTTTGTCTTTGAAACATTTCAGGCATAAGTTTGCATAAATTTGTAAATTAAGAAACTTGTAATAATTTGTCCATACAGTACAGTACTTTTCTTTTTTGAATTTCCAAAGAATTTTAATTTGGAGTTTTATTTTAATCTTTTTTTTTTTTTTAACTTTGGAGTTTTTATTTTATAAGTATATTAGATCAAATGTTCAATCTGTCCAACTTTTATATAGTTTTAGTATCATTATTTATTTTCTTATAATTTGTTTATTATCTAATATTTGTTTACTTTTCAACGCTATAAATAGCACATCAATTAGAAAAAAAAAAGTTGAAAATGTCTAGATAAGTTTTCTCGTAGGTTATTTGGCTACATTTTTTGTCCAAATAAGTTTAATTTTGAAATAATCCTAATTGAACGGATTAAAATAAATTAAATTTATAAATAGATAGATTACTAGCTTATCAAAATTTAAATAACTTAGACGAATTGTTGGGTATGCAAACTCCTCCCACATTGATGGAAGAGAAGAAAATGAACATATTTAAATAGGTTCAATCCAACCTATTAGTATAAAGTCTTTTGGGAGATGCCCAAAAACAAATCCATAGGGGCTTGGACTATATCATACTAATGTGATGTGAACTTATTTATTATATTGTATACTAATTTTCGATCGCTATAAAGATTCATAAACTTCAAATTCTACGTTGGTATCCTTTTGAATATCCTAGTCCAACTCCTATAGTCCTATAAATATAATAGATCCAGTAATTCAAGAATTCACATGCATTTTGTTTTGAATAAATAGTACCTATCACGTTATAATAACGAATGTCACACCAAATTGTTGATATTCAACTATATTATCTATTGCCGTGAAGGAATTAAAAACTTTCTTGAATAATATATGCTACTTTGTGAAAAAAAAAAATAGGCTGATTCTTAACTATGATCCAACTACGTACGTAATATGAGTTTAAAAGATGATTAATGTGTTAATCACCCATTAAAATGTAACACACTACAAAATAGCTTAGAAGGTAAGACAAGACATTAACGAATTATCCCCAAGTAGATATACAGCCAATTAGTACAAGTCAAATTAATTCAACTTTATAAGAGGCAACGGGAAATTGCTTTTGCTTCATCATAATACAAATCAATTACGAAGTGCTAGAAATTTATATTTATTTGTACGATTGAGAAATCAACGTGTAGTATGTATCAGATCGTACTGTATTTTTTTTAGCGAATACAATATTTATATAGATTGTATTGTTATCCGTCGTTACACAATATCATATATCAATAATTTGAATGATAAACCTACAAGAAGTTGTGAGGTATGTGGTATGTAGCATAAAAAGATAGAGTGAATGATAAAATAGAATTATTAAATAATAAATAAAGTAAAAAAAAAATAAGATATTAAAATAATGACACAGCCACACCAAATCGATCGTTAGACAACATGGGTCTTTTTGTCGTCACCTAACGATGGATTTAAGTGATACAATACAATGAAATTTAAGTAACAATTAAAAAAAATTGTATTTAAACTAACAATACAATACCACAGATACCAACCATCCAAACAAGGGGTTAGAAAAATCATATCTTTTGAAACTCAACGATCTTTTCTATTTAAAATTAGACTTATTTTGTTGAAAGAGTTCAGGCTTGTGACTCATTCCTCAACCCACTTGGACTAAGCTCCACGAGCCGAACATATAATGTATATTATTCATTTATTAATTTGATGTGTATATATATTTCAAATATGAAATAACTTTCTATTTATGAATCAATAATCAAGAATTAGCTCCAATTATGGACCAAGACATTGGGGTTGGGTGGAGAGGGGAGGGGGGACATAATATAATCTTGAATTATTTCCAGCAAGATTACAGCCTTAATAGAGTATTGACCAATTGACACATGGTTTGACCATGTTTTAAGGTTGGGAGATTAGGTAAGTACATGAAAGAAAAACTTAAGTAAGGAAAGAAAGAGTATATATATAAAGAGACAATGAGGTAAAATTATAGGGATTAGATTCCCTAATTCCTTTATTATGTTATATGAGGACCCAATGGGGAAGAAATTATTTCTTAAAACAAATTATATAATTTAAGAGAAAGATGGGACTGACATTGAATATTAAAAAAAACAAATAGAAAATGAATGAAAAGCAGAAGGGTATTATTATTCAATACAAGTATACTTGTGAACAGCAGCACTATCTTTTCAATTGTACAAATCTTATAACTCACACTTTACTCTCTATCCATCAATCAAAGCAACTTCTATATATACCATCTTTACCATACTACTTGGGGCCCCATTCCCTTTTTTTCCCTTTCAATCTTTAATTTCGAGAAATTTAATATCGTATTCCTTGTGACATTCTTTCTTTTTAGTTCATCCTAAAAAGATATTATCTTTAAGGTCTCTAGGAACTCAATGCAACATATTGGACTGAATGGTATTGACACTTTAAGTTAGGTCAAAGCGGTTGATGATGTTCAAATCGCTGCTATATATATTGTAGCAATCTGAAGAACTTACATGTGTCTTGACAGATGCTGATTGAGGTGAGATGGATTGCTTAAAAAATAACATGTGTAGTATCGTCAAGACATTCAAGGCACGACTAGCTTAATTGAAAATGACCTGCTTGGTGTGCATTGTATCCTCTCATCTTATTCGATAAAGAGCTTTCACAAGAGAATTGTAAAAGTAGGGAGAGTTCGTAGATCATACCTCTTAGGAATTTTGTTGAATTTAAGATAATTGAAATATTGTAATATATTTAAAGTTTTGACTTTGGTATATTTTGTGGATCCTTTTGATGGATTTAATTTGATGTTTTAATCGTTATTTAGTATGTTATTGTTGTTGTAGCTCATTTAGAGTTGATTTGGTAATAACTAATGTTGATTTATAGTTATATACTAAAACAGACTAAAAAAAGCAAATAACACAAACAAATTAAAATGAAGAAAATATATACTACATGAATTCTTTTTATATATTAATTATAGATCTAGAGTTCGAGCCTTAAAAATAAAATTATTTTTAATAGATGTCTTGTTTCACTACTTATAATGGGACTTCTTGGCATAAATTCATATTAATTTAGTTTCAAAAGATGTAAAGCTCATGGAATGAGAAACCAAAAAGAAAAATTTCCTTTATTCTATTTTTTGTAATATTATTATTTGAGCTGTTTTATGTTGTTTTAATATGCAAAGGATTATTTCACAAATTTAAGAAATCAATATCCAAATTCATGTCAAGATTAGATAATTGACTGCTAATGTCAAGATTAGAAAAAGTTATAAAATAATACTTCCTCCGTTCCAAAATAATTATAACTTTTTATTTTTTGTATTTAACTAAGTTTTTAAATTAAATTCAATATTTTAAACTTAAATTTAGATAATCATAGTTCATCTTTTTTTCATACCAAGATAATGGAAAATACAATTTTAAATATTAAACAAAATTTCATAGTATTTAAATTTTGAGAAACAAAATACCCTCTATGGGTTTTTTAAAAGCAGTTTCTATATCTCTATGAGGTAGCGATCAGGTCTCTGCGTACTTTACCTTTCCCAGACCTCACTGGTAGAATTTCACTGAGTATGTTATTATTATTATTGTAAAGTACCCTCTATTTATGTGAAACCGCTTTACTTTGACGATTTGCAATCGAAAACAAATCTTAGACATTTACGTGGTTCCAAATCATGAGTGCCCCTACCTTAATTCAAGATTTTTTCTTGTAGGGAATATCACATTGTTATTTACATATCTGTGTTACAAACATCAAAGCAGGACTAGTACAGCAGTTTCCATCATCAATCAAAATTGAGTAGTGATTTGGTGGGCCATTACATGCATAGTACACAGTAGAAAATGAACAGTACAACTCATGGAGTTTTGATGGACCACAGAAGCACAAGATTATTTCTGAAAGAGGAGAAAAATTGTTGGGTTAGTTGGCACTCACAGAAAATAAAATGAGTGTGTAACAGCAAAGAGAGGTCTGTTACAACAGTTGGCAAAATGTGTCAGTTAAAAATTAGGAAAAAAAGAAAAGTTATGTCAAACTTGGCCTTCAAGAGAAGCACAAGAACCTCTCCAATATGTAGGAGTATGTGAAATCATTTAAAAGGGCATCTCGATGCACTAAAATTTCCTCATCCCATCGATGTTACCTACCTCACGCTGAAAAGTGTATATATAATGTGTCGACAATTTGATCCAATATCTATAAATTATAAATAGGGATAGGTGTTGCTTTGATATCAATTAAAAAAAAAGGGTAAGTTTTGAGTCTAATTCAATCGCAAAAACTAGACGAAGGAAAAGAGGACTACCCAACTCATATGAAGAGTTCAAGATTACCTCAGCCTGCCAATGTGACTCAACATATAGATTGTTTCTACGGTTCCAATCTGTTATATCTTTATTATATAACAACAACTTTACCAATTTTATTAATCTAGCATGTGAAATTATTTATTAATTGAAAATAATGAAAAGCATAATGTATAGGAATGAGTGTATGTTATACATTATTTTAAAGGAAAGGAAATTACAAGGAGTAAAGTATGGGGAAAAAAGGGGGAAGGATTAGGTTCTGTAATAATTTAAGCAACCATTTCTGTAAGAGCAGTTGGCAGTAGTTAGTATGTCTTTAAAAATGATAGATGTCACCATTTTGCTTGGGCAGGTAAAAGACCTTTTATCTTATGGTTCTCTCTCTTTCTAAATATAATTTGATCTATTAAGTATAAAATTTGCTTCTTTACTAGTTCTTGAAAGCAACCTAATTGGTGAATTTAAGTGGTGTAAAAGGGATACTATCAATAACCCAATTTAGGCTACTGTATGCTATATAATTGGGGTTGGGAATTAGTGTTTTTTATTGGCATTTTTAGCTAACATATTTCAGAATATCTGAAAAGTCTTGTGGGAGTCTATTCTTTTTCTTGATACTTGTGGGGCTTTGAGTTGTTTTTGATTCTAAGCTTCTGTTGAGACAATTGGTATATTTCCATAACAAGAACCTCTTTTTTCTTTCTTGAACACCCCCATTCTCATCCCCATATTGAATTTGCTGGAAGATAAAAAGAATAGTGTGAAGCTTGTAACTTTTTTTTTGCTGTTTTTAATAGTAAACAAAAGGAATCTGCTTTCCTTTCATTAAGTGTGAGCTGTTATTTCACCAATGCTTTTCACTTGTTCATTTGTCTACTTTATGCTCTGAAAGTTTCATACTTTCTTGTCTATGGGAATTAAGTACTTTTTTCCCTCTTATTAGACTAGGCTTGATCCTAGGGTTCTTGATTTTATGCCTGCTACTTTGGATTTTTATTATTATTTCTTTTTTTACCTTTGTTGTGTGTCTATAGGATGCTGCATTGAGAGAGTTCTTTTGCTTTAAAGCTGCCAAGTTATTTTGTTCCTTGTTGAGTCTTGCAAGATATTACCTGTTCTTTTTGGTCAAACCCCACTTTACCTTTTCTTTTTCATTTTCTTGCACAGAGTTCCTTTCTGTCAAATAGCAATCAAGCTCTTAGCTTTGGTTAAAAACACTGCATTGGTGTTGTTGCCTTTTTGAAGGTGCACGAATTGAGTTCAGAACAGAATTTGTGGATCCTCTCCCTCTCTGTCTTTGTATTTTCTTGAAAATGGGTACTAAGGAAACTGGTTCCTTCAATTGCCCTTCTACTGGGATGAATAGAGCAGATTCAATGCAAAATGTTGACCCTTTTAGTGGTTCTGGATGGGATCCACTTCTTTCACTGAATCAGAAGGGGGGATTTAAAGGATCTTCAGTTGTTGGTCACAATGAGTTTGTCAATTTGCCTTATCGATCATCTCACTTTGCTGCTCACTATCCATCTGATTCAAATCTAGCTGAAATGGTCCCAAAGATTCCAGCTTTTGGAAATGAAAGTTACTCAGAATTGGTCAATACTTTTCCTTTACAAGAACAGCTCAGAGGGACAAATTGTTTTGCTAACTATGTTAAGAACAGAGGGATTCCCACTGAAGGAGAGTGCCAAATTTCTGGTGAAGGTGCTGTGGAAGTTTCACCTAATGGCAAGAGGAAAATATCAGAAAATCATTCTTTATCCAATGCCAACAAGGTATATTGCCATCTCTTTTAAGTCTTTCATGTTAAAAGATAGCAGACAAGTTGTCCTTCGATTTCTGTTACTATCTATTGATTCCTTGTACCTAATTATCATATTGTTTTGTTTTGGTTTCTGTGCTGTTACTAGATTTGTTGTTTTTGTTATTAGACTATTGTCGGTCTACCGGAAACAGCCTCTCTACCCCTGAGGTAGGGGTAAGGTCTGCGTACATAGGGATTACCCTGGTTATTGTTGCTGTTGTTAAAGTCCTTTCGTTTATTGGCATTGCTGCTAGAAAAAGTCCATTTAGTTTTTGTACTTTCTTCAATGTAGAATGTTGAAGGAGAGCTACAGAAGGCTCCATCAAGGGATAGTTCAGACTGTTCAAAAGAACAAGAGAGTGGAAAAAGACACAAAATAGACCAAAATGTTAGCTCTAATTTAAGGAACAAGCAGGCGGGGAAACAAGTTAAGGATGACTCTGATGGCAGGGAACCTCCGAAGGAAAATTACGTTCATGTTAGGGCTAAAAGAGGGCAAGCCACAAACAGCCACAGCCTTGCTGAAAGGGTAACCAAAAAGATAATGTTGCAATCAATTAAAGTTGTTTATCTTTTCTTGACATGTTGAATGAATCTTAAAAGTCTTTCTGGCTGGTAGGTGAGGAGAGAAAGAATCAGTGAGAGGATGAGATTGCTTCAAGAACTAGTTCCTGGCTGCAATAAGGTAGTTACTAGCTTTATTGTTGCTTAATTTTTTTGGTTATTTGTGAATTATGGTTAAAATTAATAATTTTGTTTCAACAGATAACTGGAAAAGCTGTGATGCTTGATGAGATTATCAACTACGTGCAATCGCTGCAACAGCAAGTTGAGGTATATATCCTTTGTTAGTACAATGCAGCGTTCATTCGAAATTTTGTACTTTCTGTGCCTGATCAGACCAAATCTTGATTTACTATTGAAACTCATTTTAGATAGACATAACTAAATCATATAGGATTAATCCAATGGTGCTCCTTTAACTTATTTTGCTAGCGTGAGCTTTTTCCTTCTGATGAAGAATCTTGCCAGATTCTTTTATTTTTTGAATTATAAGCTTGTCCTAGATGATAAACATAAGGGAGATCCAGTGATAAAATGTTCGTGAAAAATGAGTATTAGTTTGAATTGAGGATATGTTCATTGTCCCGGTCTGACACAGGGGAAAAGTATTCTTTTTGATTATCCTGTGTTATAATAAGTGCTCCATGCTTTTAAAGAACTGATTAAACTAATACCAACTTGATCTGATTTGATGTTGCAGTTCCTGTCAATGAAACTTGCTACTGTAAATCCAGAACTGAACTTCGATATTGATCGTATTTTATCAAAAGAGGTAAGTCTGAGTATAGTGTCTATGATCATCTGTATGTAATATTTCACTATGAAGTTGAAAATTCATCTGCCTTACACTTAAATGTAGATGATCCATCAGCAAACTTGCAATGCAGCACTTCTTGGTCTTGGTCCAGGTCTAAGCTCCTCTCTTCCTTTTCCTGGAATTTCACATGGAAGTTTTACTGGTATCCCCGCAACGACACCACCCTTTCATCCCTTGCCTCAGGTATAACCAACGTGTTCTCATAGGAGTAAAAACTGATCTGTTATGATGTTTAGACAAAGCAAATAAATGCAAGACCTGAGCCAGCATATACACTGTTATTGCCCATAGTTAAATGATATGAAAATTTTTGTTTTACATGTGACTTAGTAAGCATGCACTTCTAACTTGATTTCAGTTGGCATCTACGCCCTCTAAATTCGAATGTGCACAAGTAAACATTTAAACTTGTATGAAGTAGAACTTTTAGGAGTTGGCTTGATGGTAATAGACTTGAGCCTTGGGTTTTGCTCCCTTTCAAGGTCTCAAGTTCGAAATCCGCTGCACATACTAGTTTCACATTTTCCTCATCTTCAAAGAAATGATAAAAATCAAAACCTACTTTTATTCATGCAGAATGTATGGGATAATGAACTCCAAAGCCTTCTTCAAATGGGATTTGATTCAACTTCATCTATGAACAATATGGGACCAACTGGTAATGCCCCTTAGCTACACAGGCTTTTCATTTTAAAGGACAATTTCGATCTCTTGTTTTTTCCCAAGTATAAAACTGATTTCGTGTAAGCAGGACGATCAAAGTTGGATCCGTAGATTCTTTTTGGAACAGATGTTTGTGTTGTTTTACTATGTCAAGAAGATTCAATTGACTGCAAAATCTGTTTTGCATACTTGGACAGAAGATATAGCGAAAATTTACCTTACTTTTTTCTGGAGTTGTATAGGATATTAGCTCCTAACTCATTTTGTGTTCTTCGAGTTTTAGCAGAAGAGATTATTTTAGATTGGTAAGAAATGACTGTACATTGAAAACAAGAACATCATTTGGGGTAACATGTCTTGTTTCAATTATGTTTGTGCAAGTGTAAGAATTTGTTTTTAAGCTTTATGAGGATGTTTGAGAGGAAAAAAAAAAACATTGGTAATTTTCTTGTAAAGTCTTGTGATGATCAATATAGTAGTGTTTTCTTTTTTCTCTTCACTCATCATCAATTTCTTCTTCTTTCTTTTCCTTGTGTGACGACAATTTTGAATCGTAGGCATACTTTAACAGTAGTCTGGTTCGCAATCAGGGGTGGAGTCACTACGTACGTTATAAGTTTAGCCAAACTCAGTAACTTTGATTCAAATTTTATATTAATGTTAAGAAATCCATTGAATATGTATAAATTTTTTATTTGTATCCCAATATATAGCGTAAAAAAGATTAGTAGCTTGAACTCTTAATATTCAAATTCTGCTAATTTTACAGCTTTAATTTTCCTCCTGCAGCCTTACTGAATATTGTATTCTCCCTGGTCCATCAGTTTTGTTTAAGATATTAATTTGACTGATTAAAAAAAATTACCAGTTGTAGTAGATTTATTACGCCAAAGTTCAAATTTTGATTTCTTGATAGTTGTGAAAATTCATTTCTCTGTCCAACTTTACTTGAATAATTTTACCAAAGTATCCTTTAAATATAATAAATATTATGTCTTGAAAAATGTAATGAGAAAATAACTATAATTAATGATAAGGGTAAATTAGAAATTAATTGTAAAATTGTCTCTTAATTTCATAAATGGACAAGAATTGTTGGACATCTCAAAATAGTATGGGATCAAGTAAAAATGGACAGAGGGAGTACATCAATAAGTCACACGTTTTGAAATATTTCTATAAATAGAATTGTCATGTAAATTGTTGGTGTCGAACATTTTTGAAATACTCTTCAACGAAAATAGTGTCATCTAAATTCTATAACAGAAATATTAGATTATAGGGAAGTTCATTCCCCTATTTTCTTTGTTTGATGAAAACCTTTACTGTCCCATCTTACTATTTCCCAATTTTAATAGTAGTTGATTTATTTCCCTAAATCCAAGTCGGGGGACTTCCTCAAAGACAGGATTTTGAAGACCGGAAAGAGAGAACAACGGATGAGAACTAGCGTCCGCAGCGTCCAGAGATAACAATAGAGGCGTTCAAAGAACCACGATGTTGGGGGATAAAAGATAGAGGATAAGACTTCTAACGATCCTTTTTTCGATCTTTTGGAACCAATCGATGAAGACGTTGAGGGTACAAGGACCAAACAACAGGAATTTCGGACACTGTATACGAAAATTCTTGTTCGATCCATCAATGGGAGATCTGAAGAGTAATGGAAAGATAAGTAGGCTCAAGTTTTCTCATGAGGCAAAGGAGGTCAAAAATTCAGATCATTCACTTTTTAGGTCATTAATTTTGGAAAGTGATCAGATAAGATATGGTGAAACCTCATCTCACCGAGGATATGGCCTTAGACAGAAAGGAAAGGAGTTTGCGTATTACGGTAGCAGGTTAATAGGTTAGTAAGGGTAGAATGATGTCTGGTCTTGTGATATAGTAGGTTAATATGAGTAGTTGGCTTTATCCTGTGTTGCCACTATCCGTCTTATATTTGCTACTTTTTTATTATTTTTTACTGTTATTTTATTTACTGCTTATGGGCTTGATTTTTGAGACGAGGGTTTTTCGGAAATAGTCTCTTTATCTCTGTGAGATAATGATAAGGTCTACATACATTTTTATCTTTCCCATACCTCACTTGTGAAATTTCAGAGGTATGTCGTCGTTGTTGCCCTCTTAAGTCTCAACTCTTTAATTATTGTTCTGTAGAACATCTTGGGCCTGCAATGTAAACTAATGTTCACAACATTGTGGAAATAAGTCTTTTACAAAGACCATGAGCAACGTGGGCTTTTCAATATAAAGTTTAGCCCAACAGAAATTGGTGGACCAAAGAAGATGGACTTAGTTTCCTGAAAATATTTCTGAGAGTTAACAAACTAATTAGGCCCGTTTGCTGCCATGAGTTTTTACATATTGAAACTAAATAGAAAGTACCAAAAAGCTCGTGTTAATATCTTAGATGTTCACTCAACTAAGAGATTGTTTGGATAAATTTTTTTTTAATTTACTTAAAAGCTAAAAGTAGATACCTATCTGCTTTTGGTTTTTGACCTTTTTTTTCTTTCTACTTTTTAAGTCTAAACTAAGGTGCTTAAAGTCATTTTATATCGTTATCAAACACCTCTAAAAATTAAAAAGTGTATAAAAGTCAAAGTACCTAAAACTAAGCAAATCCAAACACCTACTAACAGTTGTTTTCATAGAAAGTCACTCAATTTTTTTTTATAACCAAAATCACTCAATTAAGATTTTTTCTCACGGAAAGTCACTCAACTTTCTTTATAACCAAACTCACTCAACTACAGATTTTTCTTACAAAAAGTCACTCAACTATGAATATTTTATCTATAAAATCATTCAATTATTGATATTTACTGAGACAGTCACTTAACCAACTTAAATAATTTTTTTCATTAAATTTTATTGAAATATAATTTTTTGTTTAAAGATTAACACGGGAGGATTAATGTTACTAATACTAGATGATTTACTTGATTGTTTTTCTTCCTTTCTTTTCTTAAAAAAAAAAATTAAAGAGATTGATCTGAGTCACATGGATAGACTCATAGACATACAAACTAAGAACTAAAAAAAGAACTCCACACATACATGTCGGGTGGTGTGATCTCCCACACTACATTTTCGAATAATAATACAATATCCAGTAGTTTGGTATGTGATATAAAAATAATAATTTTGAATTAAATTTTATCTCATGTTTAATTTGAAATATGATATTAATGATAAAATTATTTTTTTCATATGAAGAGTGGAGTAAAATCATCTCAAGATATTCTTATTTATTTTATCTTGCACATCGAATGACTCCTATATATTGCCATTAGAAGCCGGCAAATTACCTCAATTGCTATGGAAACAATAGGCAAATTTAAGGTTATAGAGCCATGCACCATATTTCCTTGTTCCTAGGACATGTCACATGAGACCAAACAAATCATAATCTTATTTTCACGTTGAATTGTCACACAAGACCAAACAAACTTGATGGAAGTTTTTTCTTTTTTCTTTAAAAAAAATCATTAAATAATAATAACATATCCAATTGAATCTCATAATAGCACGGGTCATAATTAAGCCGGGAGAAAAAGAAAAGTCAACTATAAGCTGATAATTAACAACATAAAGTTAGACCAATACAAATTAAAATATGTTAGAACATGCATGTCAAGACACGTGTTTTTTTTTTTTCCAATCATGCGCTGAAGCTGGTCTAGACATTTATTCGATTTCTATCCTTTCTCAAAAGATAAGTTCCAAGGTGAGATAAAAGATCAGTAAAATAATCGATCAAAGCTACATTCATGATTAATAATCATTATTGTAAAAAAAATCTAATTTAATTTGATGTGAATTTAAGTAAGAAAAACTTTTTAATTTTGTGATCCCAAAATAAAATTATGTTAAACGTATTAAAATATTTTTTAATTTTTTGACTTGAAATATGCCACGTAAAAAATTAAAATTAAAATTTTATCAAAAAAAATAATTAATTATTTTTTAAATAGACTAAAAAAATAAATTATTCTTTTTTAAATAAAGAAAGTAATAATCTATCTTATTTCGATGAACATTAAAATGGCAACCAATTAGAAGAACAATGAAGAATACATAAAATTCTTCTTCTTTGTTTCCCAACACAGAACAACACGAAGGTCACAAGTTAAACAGAACAATAATCGATGGTGACATTAATTAAAATTATTCAATTTGGATTATTCAGTGGAATCCAGTGTTGAAATTAGGTCTTGGGTCTAACTCACACCCCAAAAACTAACTCAAAGGGAGGAGGATTGTCTAAGCCTTATAAGGAATCCACCCATCTCATTAACCACCAATGTGGGACTTTTCGTCTCAACACCCCCCTCATGCCCAGTGCTTAGCATCTGGTGCGTGGACAATTTTTTCGAAGGCCCAACATGGGACTTTTCGTCTCACCACAAAACTATATATATTTACACACACAAAATCAATATAATCCTAACAAGTAACATGCAAGTTGTTATGAATTGGCAATTAATGTAGCAAAAATAAATACATACACTCTCTGCTCTATAGTATAAAATAAAGGCACGTCACTATTTACGTGTCAAAATTCACGGATATCATGGAAATTTTGTTAACTAATAAAACAAACAAACAATCACCTAGTTCAACCAATATTAATAAAGACAAATGGAAAACAAAAAACAAAATAAAGTACTCTAAGAAATAATTATATTTTGAAGAAGAAGAAAATGGGGTAGTTAACAAGTCACATAAAAGCCAGTAGGTTGTGACACCAAACACCACATAAATATTTGATGTGGCCCATCTTTTTAATATTTATATTAAATGTAGTTATGTTGATATTCATGTTCCACTCAACGTACTAGCTCGTGGAATGCTAATTAAGACCTTCATCTAATTTATTTTTAATTAATACTCGTAAATATATTCTAGCTACAAACTCATTAATTACATCATCAACTCTTTTCCCCTTTAATAATTTGCTGTCGTCTTGCCAACATAGGGTTCTACTCGCTTGTTTTATTTTTATTTGTCTATTTTAAATTTTAAATATTTTCTAAAAAATATTTATTTTTATTTCATATTAAGTGAATTATACCCTTTGAAAAAAATATTTAAGTTATTTTCTTATTATTCTTTTAGTAATGAAGAACTATTCTTTTAAATATATAAAATAATTAAGAACCTTATTAAATAAATAATAAATATGATGTGTGGGGTGAGAAGCCACAATAATTTTCTTAAATTTTAAATATTTCACTGATTACAATAATAATCCATTTAATATATATGTACTGATGGGGTTAATGATTCATACTTATGTCAATTTCCTCCAAACGTTAGAAATTGAAAAGATACACGAAAAAAACTTGTATTTATTGTTGATTTTAGAAATTTGGAATCTATCACTTAGTTAACATTTAGCATATTCTTCTAATTTTCCAATTTATCTGCCACAAACCCCAATTCGAAAGTTATTATTTTATTATTTTATGTCTTTTACTCTTCTGAGACATAGATTTGTTTAAGTTTTTAACTAAAATTTACATGTTCAAAGATATAATAAATCATAATAATTATTTATTCAAAACAATTCAAAGACATAAAAAAATTGTGATAAAGAAAGTACACTTACCTTTCAAAATTAAAACACTACCCCATAAATTGATTCAAAATGAATAATTGACATTGATAAATTCTTTAGGTGAAATATATATTTGCTCAAGAAAAGAAAATAAATAATCTAAAATAATTATTAGTTTTTACTGTTAGGGAATATCAGGCGATAGCGGAAGCGTGATATTGAAAAGTATAAATAAATTGGGCAAGATAATAAAATGGAG
>JAPFFP010000080.1:22334675-22380586 GCA_026153255.1 Solanum medicagineum | reverse complement strand
GGTTGTCTCCTTGTCTTGTAAAATGAAGATGAATTACTCCTTTATATAGGAGTAATTCACCTACAAACTTTGACAATAGAAGAAGGTTGGTGGCCAACAAAATTTGAACAATGGAAGAAGGGTTGGTGGCCAACAAATTTTGACAGTGGAAGAAGGTTGGTGGCCAACAAAATTTGATAAAATCTTGGTCCATATTCCAACATTTACTTTTATCTAATTAGTTAATGAATGTGGTGGAAGAAAATAGTATTAATTAAGATCAAAGAATAAATAAAATTAAATTACACGTTTAAGTAATATTTTTTAAAGGTTGTGAGAAGAAAACATGAAAAGTAATTGAATTAGCCTTTCTTACAACCTTAATCATGCATTTATAAATATTTTCTACCGTAGCTTGTGACCCTTGCGTTGATTAATGGCAGAAAAATTAGGTTAAATAGACGGCCATGTGTTAATTTGTAGCCAAGTTGTAATATTTATACTCCAACCTTACTTTCTATTTGTACATATTTCTAGCTTTAGGTTAACGTTTTTATAGTTAAGCTACGGTTAATATGAGACTTTTTGACGTAAATTAAAATTAAATTAAATTTTAGTGTAAGTATCAAATATCATGTTGAAAGTTTAAAAAGTAATTTTTATTGTTTAAAAATTCGTAGAATATATTTCCTTCATTTTGTTTTACAAGATCTTTATATTCCAATAGTAAACTTTTTTTATTTATTCATTTTAAGTACCAAAATCATGACTAATAAAGTTAATTTAGTAGATAAACTCTCAATAATGATATAATGAAATACGATATAATGAAAAGCTTTTATCTAAAATAAAAATAAAAATACTCGAACAACGTGCGGCATTTAACGTAGTACTACTCATGCAAAGGAAGCCCGCCTACCCATCAATTTTTGCAAAAAAAAAAATATATTTTATATATATAAATATTTATTTAAATATTTAATAAATTTCTATATTTAGAATTTAGTATCATAAATTCAAAATCCTTAGCACGCCTTTAACAAAGATTCAAATTGTCGTGATTTTTACTCTTTAAGAAATATTTTATTAAGTGGTCTGTTTCTAACTATTGTACTCTTATTTATGTTTTAGTATGTTTTTTAATTAAATATTTATATTTTTTATAATTAAAATATTTATAATCTTTAAAAATAATTACTTCAAGAATGATATATAAAAAATAATTAATTTTATTTTTTAAAATAATAAATAATTTAAAATTATGATAGATAATTTAAAACGAAAAAGTAATGAATGATTTCCTTTCCAATTATTCAGCCGAAATTTGCATTTATATCATAGACCAGCGTGATTAAATATTTCCCTAATTAGAAAAGATGGTCCAACATCATGGAGTTTTTTCAAAAGAAAAAAAAAACTCTTTTCTACCATTTTAATTGTTGTAATTTTTATTTTTTAAAATAATTAAACTATATAAATTTTAATTACTATTCAAGATGTAAATATGAAAATAATTAATAATTTTCTTTTTAAATTTTTATTTTAAAATATTAAATTATTTAGTTTAATTTAATTTTAAATATTAATTAAATTAATTTTTAAAAAATATAAATATAATAATTACAATGGGATGTAGAGAGTAGTCATAAGCAATTTCACTAACGGACACAAAAAGGTTAGAGATAACACAGGGTTGACTGTATTCCATCTACTCTTTGTCGGTGTTTTCCTTAAATCCGACGAAAGATAAGGTAACATAAAAGACAAGTGGATTCTAGAGCCTCACATTCCTTTAATTTCTCTCTCTTAGGGGTTCCATTGGAAATTCAAGCCAAACAACTTTTTTTTTGTTTTCATTCGCGTATAGTATTCATATTTAGAGTTTGATTATTTTGAATTCGTGTCGTGTAGAGCTCCCTTCGGGGGGGAAGCACTTTCTACCAACGATTTTTCTATATCTAGAACTTGAACCCGAAACCTCTAATTAAGAAAGGTGCAACTCCATCCACTTGAACCACATTCTTGATAGTGCCAAACTTATTTACTTGAATTAACTTGCACACTTAAATCGCATCCCAGGAATTTATTATACACAATTTTATCTTTTATTTCTATACTGTTTCATGCTGAAATTTGTGTCTTTTTACTTATTATACAAGAACTTTACTAGTTACGTAAAAACTCCCCTTTATACAACACTTAAGATTTGATCATAAAGATCTATCGTATCAATTTTATCCGACACTTTTGCAAAAGACTTGTTTCATACTCAAATCTATAACCTCCTTATCACAGAAACTTTACCAATTGCTCCAAACTCCTTTTCAAAATATACATTAACTATTTCACTAATATTTAGATAATTTTATTCATCAAGGCAGAAATAGCGTAGGTCAAAAAAACAGATAAAAAATTGAGCATAGCATGAATTTTGGAGGAACAATTTCATAAAGTGGCAGCTCAAAGGACGCCATATACTGGTCATTTAGTACTTTGTTTCAAGGATTTAAAGACTTTACAAAAAGTCGCCAATAAAAAACCTATTGCATGCTGTCATAGTTGTGAGAAAATGTACAATCTTTCGGTTACAAGAAAAGAACCAAAGGAGATGAATTATGTTTGAAAAAAGCTGAATCTATACTATTCAACTTCCACTAAATTCCGTGTTTAATGTTTCAAAGACAAATTCTTCTTACAAAAGAATATAGCCCAAAAAAAAAAAGAATTCAGAAAATAAAGAAATTACATGACAGAGTGGGAGGGGGTTGCTTAAAATGAACACTATTCACCATTCTTAATGGTTTTCTCTATTCAAAGATGCTGCATATGCTCAACCATCTGCTCCAATGTAACTATGCTTGATCTTGTCAAGTGCAAACAGCTTTAAGGGTTGTAAACGGTCCGCGGAGAGGCGATAAGTGCACTCAACTCTCCATAATTTTCCCTCTTCGCTAGCTTTTTTTCTCATTTACATGAATGTACCAAAGGTCAGGCTCAGCATCTAGTTTCCAACTTGACTTTTTTCAGTTGAACTAATATTTATCCCTAAGCTATGAAAGATTTAATCGACCTGCTCACCGATCAAGTCTAGGCCAACGAGCAGGAATGATATACCTTGAAACAGCAAGAAGTAAAAGTGGATTCCCTGAGCTGATAGTAGGCTCCTAACTGAAGCTGTCAACAGCAAGAAAGCTAAAGCCAATTCTTTTGTGTATATTCTGTTGTGTTGCTTCTTTCTTGATGCTTTTTTCTCCTTCTCCTTAATTTTCTCCCTTAGTTCATCCAAATCAGACACTGAAACACCTCGTTGGTGTTTTGGTTTTCCATCAGCCAACAAGGTAAGATCGCCCTCGGAGGAATGCCCGGATTTCTTGGTAGCTTTCCATTCCTCTGAAGCATTTCGCTGGTGTTTAGGCTTTTCCTCAACCAATGAGGCAAGATCACCCTCGGAAGAACGTCCTGATTTCTTGGTGACTACCCATTCGTATGCACTTCCGAGCTGGAAGAGGCCAGAGACCATGGCATTAAATTTGGTCACGGACATGGTGTTCTCGAATAGAAGGTATGGCACGATGAACGGGAAAGATTTAGGCGCGGGAAGGATGTTGAGAAATGACATGGTGGCTGGGATGTAACAGACAACCCATGATGGGAGCGTTGCCTCGGGGATGAACATTGTCATTGGGAGGATTATGCAGAACAAAGTGAATGAATAAAATGGCAATATCAACTTCCTCAAAAGGAAAAAAAGAAATATCAAATTGCCCTTCTTCCAAATGCTTATCTGCAGTAACCAAATTGCAAGCATTATTGGTAGGCAAAACGTCCAAATATGCAAAAACTTAACAAATAGAATTCAAGATCACTTAAATGGAAGCATTTCAATTTTGAATTATTTGTACCTTCGACTTAAGGATGGCAGGTAAACAGAGACGGAACAACTGCATTGGCCCCGAATGCCATCTATGTTGTTGCTTCCTATACGCTTCATATGATTCCGGTAACTCACACTGACACTGAAGTATCAACAAATTCTTCTTTTAGGCTCAAAACAAACTATTACTTCCAATTAAGCAATCCTCGAAAACGAAGCTTTTTGCAGTGAATTTACCTCTACATCATTGAGAAAGATGAATTTCCACCCATGTAGATGAGCCCGAACAGCAATGTCCATGTCTTCAACCGTCGTCCTCTCCAACCAACCACCAGATTCTTCCAATGCCTTTATCCTCCATACTCCAGCAGTCCCATTAAAGCCAAAGAAATTCAGGAAAATACCATTCACCTGCTGCTCCACCTCAAAATGAAAAGCCAAATTAATGTGCTGCAATCTTGTAAGCAGATTTTCATCCTTGTTCACAAAAGACCATCTTGCTTGAACCAATCCTATGTCCTCATTATCCTACAATTCAAAATCAAAACAAACAAACCACTCACATTATACACAAAAGTAGTAGCAAATAACAACATACCCAGTGGAATCCCATAAGTGAGGTCTGGGGAGGATAGAATGTATGCAGACCTTACCACTACCTCATAGAGGTAGAGAGGTGTTTCCTGGGAATCTTCATCTCATCAAAAACCCATAAGCAGAATAAACTAGATCATCAGATATGAAGGTAATCGAATACCTTGAAATAAGGGACTGTTCTTTTAAGAAAATCAGGCATAGGCTGGAAATCAGCATCAAAAATGGCAACAAATTCATAGTCTTTGACATAGCTACAATTCATAGCTGACTTAAGATTTCCAGCTTTATAACCCTCTCTGATCACTCTATGCCTGTATATGATATTGGCACCTTCCTTCTGCCATTTACGAACCTCCTCATTGATCAATGTCTGAGTAATTGGGTCATCAGAATCATCAAGAATTTGAATTAACAATCTTGATTTAGGCCACTCCAAACAACACACAGCACCAATGGATTGCTGATAAACCTGATAATAACAACAATTCCCACCGACACAACCCACCGACAACATAAAAATGAGTTCTTGATGGACAATTAAACAAAATCTTGGAAAGACAAATAATTTAGTAAAAGTTTACCTCTTTTTCATTACACATGGGGATCTGAACTAGTACCATTGGGTAGTAACCACTACTATCACCAGATTCCAGATCCATTGCACCTTGTTTGGCAACTGGTTTAATGTTCTTCATTTTAACCCAAAAACACCCTAAACATAGTACTAATCTGTCCACACTTTGGATGAGAAAGAGGATAATGCAAGCATTAGCTAACAATTGAAGAGGAGGAGCAAGATACTCAACCCTAATCAAGACCCATTTTGAGTAAAACCAATCAAAAACACTCTTAACAGCCAATGGACTTGCAAATGCGTGAAAATCCAATGAATACAAATACTGTAATTGAAGATCTGGAGCACTAAAGTGCCAGCCTTTGAAATAGGCAGCAATTTCAAACCCTAACAGGATTACCGACAACCAAAGGAACATCTTTATGCAAGTGTAGAACCGGTTTTTGACAGCCGGGTTCTCAGTGGCGCTGTTGTCGGTGGAATCCGTCCTGCCGGAAGCGACACGGCGGCGTACGACGGAGGCTAAGCTGAACAATGCTGATGCTATAGAAGTTAAACAACCTGCGGCTTTATGAGCCTTGAGAAGGAGAACCCATGTAAGCTGTTTAGCATTCTTGTTTCTGACTTTTTCACGTTTGTAAGGAGACATTGAAGAAACATCATCGCTTGGTAACAAGAAATCATCTTCCGATGGTCCTTCAAGCTCAACCATAGACCAGTTGTTTGGATTCTCCATTTTCACTACGACTGGAGTACCCCTATGAGTTTCTTTACCCCACCAGCTAAAAGATGGTGCCATTTGAAACAGACCCAGATGGGAAAATCACCCCAAAAGTTATCAAGATTGAATCTTTCTCTGTTTTTCAGCTCAAACAAACACAATGCGACCAAACCCAGATGGAAAAACACAAAGGGTCGTTGAATTTTGAACTCAAAAACACTACAATGGACTCATTGCAGGGTCCAGAAGAGAAGAGTAAATTCAAAAAACCAAAAGAGATAAGAAGAGAGACAGACAGAGAAACACAAAAATACACACTCACTCCCACAGAGATAGAGGTTTATAAAGGGAATATGAAAATTTGTAAAACAGTATATTGAATGTAAAGAGAGAGAAACAGAGGACCATATAATAAAAGAACAGGGAAAAGGCTATAATATAATGATATGATTTAGTTGAAGAAAGTATAGCAGTACAAAGGAGAGAGAACAAGAACAACCCTTTGGATTACAGCTTGCAACAAAAAAAAAAACTAAAAATTTTAACTAAAAGGAAAAGGAAAAGGCAGTGTTGTTTATGGTAACAGCTCAACACGTCTTTGATTTTTGGAAAATTCAAAAATTTCAAAAGGGAAATTTGATAGCACGTTGTTCTTTGTTTCAATACCACCACTCTTTTTTTTATAAGAAGAAAAAATTACCAGAGTGGTTTTTCTTGCTTTTTTTTCACCCTTTCACATGACATTAAAAAAAAAAAGATGAAATTTTGTGGGTTATTGTGTTTTTCCACCTACTACCCCTTAACGGGGTTCTCTAATAATAAATCAAGAACAGACATCCCCAGAAAAAAGGATGAAAAAACAGATATTATATTTATAATAATGACAACAATAATAATAACATATAATATGATAAAAGATCCTTTTTTCCATCATGTGAATTTCACTAGGTAAGAAATTGCGATTTCAAGATCTGTATTTAATTTAGTCATGGATAAAAAAGGCTCAAGTTAATGATCAAAGTTTTAATTTGGAAATGGCGTGGTGATTAGGGAGATCATAAGATCTGGGAAATAATGATGTGCATTTAAGGTTTTCATTTTTTTGTTTTTAGCTGTAATAAATTCACAATTTTTGTAGGAATAAAAGAAAAAGGGAAGAAAAAGAAAAAATGAAAAAAAAATAGAATTTTGTTTTTGTAGCATTATTTGTTTTCTTGTTTTTGGTCAAGTTCCACATTCCTTGACCGAGAAAACAGCGGGTCATGGCTGTCATCAAAGGATTAATGTCCAAATCACCCCTTTGAATTAGTCCCATATAATACATGAAATATGTTATTTTTAAAAAATAATAATAATAATTGTAGCGTACGGATTAACTTGCATGTGGTATCAAGTTACTCTATTGACCATTAGATTAGATGAAATATATTATTATACTAAAATGTTATTTGTATTAAAAATAAATTATACGAAAAATAAAATAAGTTATTTTATGATTTAGTTATCTTGATATTATTTTTCATTAATTTTTAATTCTATTATATTAAATAACATGCATAGCATAGCATACTATAAAATTTAAATAAAATTATTTATTTTTAAAAGTATACCCTCTACCTAATTTAAGAAAATAGGGATTTGAGGAACCTCAAGGATATTTTTGTCATTAGCTTATCTCTTCAAAATCTTGATATTACTATCCTACTTTTGATAAAAATAACTTACTTTCGTCTTTCGATACTAACTTATCTCAAAAATAAGTTATTACAATTCGAAAGTCGAATAATAGTACCAAAATATTTATTTCAAGATAAAATAATAACAACTCAACACTATAACTTAAGAAACTAAAACTCAATATAACTTAAGCATATGAATATATCTTTTCTATATTATCAGCGTATATAATTTCAAACAATAGCAATAACATATTCAGTGGCATCTCGTGATTTGGGGAAGGTTAAATATACACAGACCTTACCACTACTTCATAAAGATAGAAAGGTTATTTTTTAAAGATCATCTTTTCAAAAATCAAGCCTCATAAGCAGAATATACTAGATATGGAAAAAATGAGAAAAAAAAAACGACTAATAGTGAAAAATAAATAAAAGCATATAAATACGATAAAAGTAATAAATATAATACGAGTAATGATAACACTGCCCATATGATATAATTTCGGAACCATGAATTCTTTTTAAATAAAAATAAAATAAAATTAGGAGGACTTGATAGTAATTAGACACCTTTACCTTCGTGTCAATTATATATACTATGAAATAATTAGCGTCATTCACGCTTTGCCAAAAAGACAATGCGCAAACCCAAACTTGCCACTTCAACTATACGAATTTTTTTAAAGACGTTAATTATTTTTGGTACGTATAAAAGAATATTATTTGGTGGTGGACCTCCTCCTTTTTTTACTTTTTACGATACTTCCGAAAATAACGAAAGTTTTCTTGAGCAAGTGGAGATACATAAAAAGGCTGCATCAAAATCTTTCCTTTTCTAAAGGTAAAATTATTCAAAAATATGGGGTAACATATTGTTACCTTTAAGAAGCATAGTACTCATAAAATCATCAAGTGGACTGACTATAGTTATAGTACTAATATGGTAATATGAGATCACTTCATTTAACCCAAACGAAATTACAAAACTCACATTAATTGGATTTAAAAAAAAAAGTATGAAATTTTTTTAGTAAGATTGTAACATGTAAAGCCAACTTTTAATAAAAAGGAGGAAAAGGGTAAGTATTCTGCTCAATTTTGTGATTTAGAATAAAATATATACTTCTTATTGTAAAAAATAGTGTGTGTATGTATATATATACTCTCATTGTCTAATAAATAGTTTATATTATCCTTTTCATTAAGAATCATATATTTTACTTGATGAAAAACATTAAATTTGATTTTTTAATTTTAAGAGTATCATGTGATTTTTAGAAATTACCGCACTCATTTTAATGGCCCCTCCATGCTTGATCTATATGGAAAAAGAAATATTTTCTCTTTTATTCGGTCTAAAAATAAATTTAAGTTAGACTAAATAAAAGAGGAATTGAATTTGTTATTTTTTTGTTATTTGATTGGATCTGTTGGGCTGAAAAAATGAATGAGATAATTTTTTATAGTCACAATCTTTTAAATTAACAAATTAAATTTGAATGTTTTTTTAATTTAGTTCGTTAGCAAAAGAGGTAAATATTCATCATTTGTTAGATAGCGAGAATATGTATATATGTCTTGAGTCTATTCCGATTGAGACACAAGACTCGAAATCGCAAGGAATTCCAAGCTAAATCTTGACTTATATATCAAAGCATATTTAGATGAAAATTTAAGTGAAAACTTATAAATATAAGTTAACCCAAAAGAATATTCATGAAATTTTAATTCCGTGTCCGAATAAGCTTTTGCAAAAAGAAATAAGTAAAACAAAACCACTAGGACATGGCCCCCAACTACCACAATGTCTGTGACAACATAAAAGAAAATTAAATACAGAATTCATGGGGTCTTAAAGTGAGGAGGACTCACCAACTGCTAACTCAAGAATGTTGCGCTCTATTAGTCACATATCTAAGAATCAACATTAGAATCTACATCATAAAAATATGTAATGCAAAGAAAAGTATATTTCGATGCATAAAATATAATGAGTAGGAAAGGGGCACCAGTATGCTCAAATAAAATAATATATGAGCGAGTAATGAAGAAAGTTTCAAACAAAAATTACAGCCACGGTAATAAAACAATTGAAAGAAAATGATTGAACATGGCATATATGAGCTAAAATCGGTAGCCTACATAATCATTTTCATAAATAGCAAATTTAAGAAAAGACCATAATAACTTGAGAGATATCAGAGAAAAAAAATGTATAAAATAAAGAATTTTTTATAACCGATATATATCACGTGAACTCATGATTGCCTACTTATGATTGGCAGTTGAAAGGATTGCTCTATACCTTGTTAGGGTATAAAATCATAATCATATCGATGTAGATCCATTGAATTGCCTCTTAGGGCAATAAGAGTTGTCTGACAAAGCGGTACACTCAAATCAATGGTGGCACACGGTTATGAAACCTGAATTTTCTAAATTCGTGTAGTTTAGATGCTAAATAATTCTCACAAATATGACATACACACATAATGCTATTAGATATGAAAGTCATCTTATTCACATAATCATACCGTAAAATGAAGCTCAAAATCATATCATAAGTTAACTTTCTTCAAGATTAAATTTCATAAGATGCTAGTTTTCATATTTAAAAGTCATAAATATTCAAGAAATCATAAAAATAATGCTAAATCAGTGGAATAAAGTTTTATTACTAAAGTCAAAACCATAAAATCATGAATTAATGAAGAAAAATCATATTTTCATTTTAAAAAAAGCCTCTGCTTTATTTATAGCAATCTTGAAGAATTTTTACGAAACTCAAAATATTTTTGGTATGAAGGTAAAGAATGCTCTTTTTGAAATCTTATATATCTGAAGAACTAGATTCTTTACGACCTGAAATAAAAGAAAGAGTGCAATACATACATCATGGTGAGAGTAAAATAAAAGAGAAAGGTGTGTTTCTTAAAGGATTTTTTACGAAAAGCACAAGTTTTATTCCCAAAATTACATATGCTTTTTTATTTACAAATCTATTAAATTATTTACATTAATACCAACCCGAAAAGCGTGTACTTGCAGTAAAAGAGATCCGCTTGATTGGTTGATTTGGTCCATTCTTGTTATATATTTTTTTGTGCGCGCGCGCGCAGTGACTACGGGTTGTATGCATGTGTTTTTTTGAGTTTATATGTGAAGGGTATGACTATCATGAGATTGGAATAAAAATATTTGATCTTGCTTTCTGTTGGCTTAGATATGGTGCATTGTTGTGGGATTACAGGCAGAAGAAGATTGATTGTGGTGCAATTAGTGAAAAGGAAGTTACTGGAAAAGTGGTTAGCAAGTTTGGAGATCCCATAGTTGATCGTGTGCATATCGGTGAAAGTAATAGTGTCCCGACGTTTAAGCATGCACCGAGAAGCAAGTGCTAGAAGTTGTTCTTAAATATTTTTTTTGGGGTATGGTGTCCAGCTTATAATGTTTTGTTGCTTTGATGGATGTTTTCTATATGGCACTTTTTTGGGGTTTTAAATTTTATTCCTATTGATGGATATTTGCTATTATATAGCATATTTTTGGATTTTATTTCTTTATGCTGTGTAAGAATACTCTTACAGTTTCCTATGTATAATATATATTTTTTGGTTTGTAAATTGGTATGGTAACTGTTACAAACATTATAGAACAACAAAGAATTAATGTGAATGCTTTAATACTAGACAATTAACAATTTCAGTACATTAACATTTTTTTTTTGGTGTTTCTATTTACTTATCACAATAGTTGGACATCTCAAATAGAAATAATTCGATTTAAAGGTATCTTACATCACACATTACACCATTAAAAACTCCTAAATGAAAATACACAGGTGAAAATTTATTTTATTGTTTTCAAGTTCACTCTTTTGGATTAAAATCATTCTTACTACCTTATCATAGATGGTATCTTTCTTTTTTTGCTGTATCTTTTTTGCAATTTATGCCTGTGAATAAATACTAACACGCTCCATATAATTAGGTAGGAAAAAAAAAACTCAATTAAGTAACAATTAATACATGTTTTTACTGGAAAAATACAACCATTTAATGAGGTGGAAAAAAAATACCCAATTAACCAATTCAACCATATAATTAACCATTGCGTTCACCACCACAGCAGACCCAATCCTACCATAATAAAAAGTTCATTATTCAAACCCCCCAATATGCATCTATCTATCTATTCATTTATTTAAAAATTAATTGCTAACTAATATTTACAGCCAAAACAATTCATTAGTATAACTAATAATGTAGCAGTTTCAACACAGGACCGAAAATCATAATACACCATAAATTAAAATATCGTAAATGTCAATATAAAAAAGAAGTAGTAAAACACCAACACATCTAAATAATAACATTAACCCCAGTCAGGATGTTGATGGTATTTCGGGGCAATTCTTGTTGTTGTGTCCTTCTGACCCACATAAACTACAACAACTTTTCACTTTCCTGCTTTTCATTTCATTGAAGCCCTTTGGACGTTCTTTGTTTGATGGTCATCCCTGTCCTCTTCTTGTGTTGGGTGGTAGTACCAATTCTTCAAATATATGATCTGGAATCACTCACGTGCTTTCGCACGGGAATGGTTCGATTGGTATTGCATAAGTGTCCCTGTAGTTTTTGCTGCTATAGTAAATGGAGCAGTACGACTTTACGTTCTTGTTTCGATATTCAATAGTAGCTATGGCATGCCCACATGGTATTTCATCATGTTGAAACCTCCCACAGGTACACATTCGTGTATTCAGATACATGGTGAATCTTTTTGTGCCATCCACAACTGTATGAAGATGTTCCATTGATACCCGTACCTTCAAAAAATAATAAAATCATAACCAACATTTTGGTTTATACAATAGTTCATTAAAAATTACTACTAAATTGTACCAACCGTCATACTATTTGACAATTCTTTATTGGCCACCAATATCTCATTATATTTCCTCGTGAGGATTGTTGTTGTTTTTCTTCCTTCCTCGTTGTGTTTTTCATTTTAGCATTCAATGATTTGTCTTATATACTCCAACATTGGAACCACAGGTAGCTTTCTTCCCGGTAAGATTGCTTTATTTAAGGATTCAGCTATGTTACTTATTAGTGTCCAAGTCCGCTTTACCTTTATATGACAACGAGACCACTTTTCAAAATCAGCTTTGATGAAATATCCTCGAACATTTGGATTTACTTTATCCATTTTATCCATGAGCTCATTAAATTCTTGCACGGTATATGTTTTTGCCAAACTGAAAAATAACTTTCTATTTTCCTCCACATTTTTATGTGTCTTCTTTAATATATTTGTCCACAAATGGTAGATATAAGCATAATGTTTGATATTTGGATAAACACTAGCTGTAACATTCCATATGCTTTTATTTCTATCTGAAACAAAGCACATACCATCCCTATCACCAAAGGCTGTTTTGAAATTTTCAAAAAATCAACTCTTTATATTGTCATTTTCAGAATCAGCGACACCATATGCTAATGGCAAACTATGTCCTACAAGGTTTTCAATGAAATTTATTAGTGTACACCATAAATATTTAACATTAGTGAACATGCATTTCACAATCTTTTTTTAATGAATCAAATTTGTTTTTGTATACGTACAAACCTCGAGGATCCAATGTACTGGCTATCAACATGGTCCCTTTCAAATGTTGAGTGTATGTGTGTTCCATCAACCACAACATTGGACGGCAATATTCTCAACCTCTTATGCTTGCATCGAGTGCAATAAAACAATATAAAAACCTGTCGTCCTCAGTTTTCTTAAGACTAATGATTGTCCCAGCATATGTCTGTTCTAATATATAAAGATATGTTGAAATTTTAGAATATGATTCTTCTGGGTCCCCTCGCAATATTTTCATTGCCTTTTGTTTGCCTCTCCAAGCCTGCATGTACGTCAACGAAGTACCATGTTTTCTCTTCATGTCGGACCGGATGTCACTGGAAGTGTAAATTGTTTTACTGTCGCTATATTTAGGAAGCAGAATGTTACCAAGCACATCAATACTGCACAGACATTTTGACCTTAAGTTCTCATTCTCTGAGCAATTGTGTTCATTGTTGAAAAGCTTTACCTTGAACAAACCTGATTTATCGAGTGAGGAGGACTTAAAGAACCAACAACAATTATTATTTGTACATTTTAAGGTTAAACTGAAAATAACAAACATACAAACCTATTAATATATGCAATCTTCATTAGAAATACCTTAAAAGAAAAACTAACCTTTAGTTCTATTTTTACTTGGCAGTACACGACCTCACAACCTTAATCCTAAATTTTCTCATTAATGCATACCTCTGCATAACCTCCACCTCATCAACAACATCAGTGGTAATTGTGGCTCTTCAATTTCCTGATCAAAATCAACCAACATTGCGTCACTCAATGCTAAACCCATCTCATCTGATGTTATTGTTTGTGGCAGCACCACTGGACTGGCAGGCTAGCGATCCATTGAATCAAAATTTCTATCTGTGTATGTCACACACAAAGGATATTTCGAAAAGAAATCTGGATGACATCTTTTTTGATGTAAATACACTCTTACCCCATGTCATTGTGGATTTTCAATGGTGGTGAATGCATATTCACAACATATTGTATTACCATTTTGACGCATGCCATATCCAATCCTATTTGAGAAGCAATAACTCTCAACAATCCATCATAATTCAATGACGTAACATATAACATTCCTTCCATCTTATAATCAATGTAGTTACCTGTGTTAGTCACCAAGTAAACACCTTGTGGAATCTTAAGTAGGTTGGAAGGAGAAATGCAGTACATACAGTACGCCATATGTAATACCATGCAAAAAACCAACACCACTTTCCTCAACCACTAAGCACAAAAATACTATGCTTATACCTTTAAAGACACCTATTTTCATACATATCTTTCCATGTTCTAAAATATCGAATAAATGTTTGTTCGGATAACCAACATTTATTGTATGAACATTATCAACCAAAATAAATAATGCATAAATAGACATAATTTTCCATATAAAAATAACTTTTCTCTAAATCCGCTCTATACCTTTATCTGCAATATAGAAGTAACCACAAACAAAAAAATTTATAAAGTTCCATGGACCTATATACAAATTACAATCAACAAATATCTTTCCTATTCACAAGAACCAAAAAATAAGTTTAATAAAAGGGTGAAAACAAAATAAAATTTATTGTAATTCTTACGTACCTATTATGTCCCATTTATCATTATGTTTTATCAAAATCGATACATACTTATCGTTATTCATCAAATTGATCTGCATAAATACTTTCGTTTATACTTTTTGGTTAGTTTTTTTCTGATCAACACCTTTGCACCGTAAAAAAAAGAGAGAAATCTTTTAGTTATATGCAATTATTAATATATGTGCGTATTGTTTATACTCTCACTGATTTCCACCAAGGATTAGCTCTTCAATGTGCCATCAAATCAAATAAATTGATTTGATTGGTTTAAGTGAGAAAAATGACATTTTTTATTATAAAGCTAAAAAAACAAAGAGACTACATACTCATACCAAACAAGCATCGTTGAGTTATTCCATTTAGTGGTAACTTGGAGGACATGTACCATTAAAAAAAATTAATATTATTTATATATTACCTTTTCAAACTCATATCACATCATAATTAATTCACACCACCTACGACAAATAATATTATTTTGGTATCCATAATGCCCAAGACCAGTTAGTACCTTTTTTTTTCTTCTTTTTTTTCCCTTCCCTCCCAATATCAATTCACATCATTTTTTATTACTATGAAACACCATCTCTTACCTAGTTTGTAATAAAAATTGCTATATTTATGTAATTAGGAGAATATCGATATGAGCCATGTAGTTTACATAATATATTGTATAGTTTGTTTTTCACCCTTTCTTAAATTAATAAGTGATAGTTTAAATATGAAATTCACAAGTATAAAAGTACAAAAAATAATTTAAACATATTTTTATTCTTATTTTTAAAAAATATATATTTAACACCTAGTAGCACAACCTCTGGTAATTAGTACATTGATACGAATGAATATAACATGAGGATCGAGTATATCAAGCTCTAGAGGTAAATTAAGTATTTTATACTTTTTTCGTCTCAAATTAATAGAATTTTTGAGATTTTTTTTCAAGGTTCAAAATAGTTGAATTGTTCAAAGTTCAAGATAAATGTTTCAAGCTATTTTCATATTCCTTTCATTTATTGAAGTTTTATATTTTCTACGAGATAAATTATACTAAATATTTATAACTTTATAAAGGACAATAGTGAAAAGTAAGGTGTAAATTTTGTCTTTAAATATTTTTGTTAATATATGTACATTACCTTATAAATTTAATTAAAATGAGTCAGAGAAAGTATATTTTACCACATCTTCGAATAATATGGCGCGTGAGAAGCACGCTTTGGATGATGTAGGAACATTACAAAAAAATATATAAATACAAAAAGAACATAAAAAAAGCAAAATGAATTAATTAAATTATGAGGTGAAGATGTAAATAATTTTTATAACTCTCAACGAAACATCGACACTTTGCGCTCAAATACAAATGTCTAGTGTAATGTGGAAAAAGAAAAATAAGGGACCGGTAAATTCGTTGATTGAGAGAAAAGAGGATTAATTTAATAAAACAAAGTAGTAATTTGGATATTTTTTTTAAAGTTAACTTAAATACTATGAGTAGAATGTAGTAATTTAATCGATACAGAGATTAAGAAATATGAGAAGATTTGTAATATTCTAAAATTATCTATAAGTTAAATATAAAAGCACTCATTTCATTTTTTTTTTCAATTATCATGTATATCATTTTACAAAATAGTTGTTGATAGCTTAAATAATTAAAAATGATTTTTTTTTTCAACTTTGTCATTAAACACTTGATATGTTGTTGTTGTTATCTTTAATATTACTTATTCTACAATAAAGAAACACATAAGTAAATAGAATTAACAAGGAATATATTAGTCAAAATACATTTTTAATTAATTTTTTCCCAAAAATTGTACAAGATATTATTATTACAACTAAAAAAAAAGAGTACATCGTTTTGGACTTCATTGTTAAATAAATAGAATCCGACATAATAAAATATTAATAATATCATTAAACATTTATTATTATATAATGAAATGTGTTTTTTAAAAATTTTCGGACCAACTATAAAAAAAAATTAATAATATAAATAGGAAAGGAGTAATCTTTTCATATAATTTACTCTACCAGTAGTAATAAATAAGTTGAGAAGTTCAATTTTTCAAGACAATGATTTCGACTTTTCCAAGGTTGAGTGGTCATATGACTAAGTACACAAATGTCAACATGATTTTGTAAGTATACCATATCAACACGTTGAAAAGTTAGAAAAATAATACTCCCTCCGTCTCATTTTATATAATATTCTTTAATTTGATATAGTATTAAAGAGAAAAAGTAAGACTTTTAAAATTTATGGTATAAAATTATTCTTAGATATTTGTGTGGTTGAGAATTATTTTATCAAGGCCAAAAAAAGAATTTTCAAGGTAATTTGTTTTCAATTTGAGCAAGATGACATTCTTTTTATTACGGACCAGAAAATAAAGGGTGCCACATAAAATGGAACGGAGAAAGTATGAGAAACAATATTTAAAAGAAAAAAAAGAGAAATAGAAAAAATATTTTAGCTTATATTACATATTGACCATATAATTACTTCAAAAATACCAAATTATATAATTATACGTAAATATAATATCTAAGTTATTTTCTAAACAGTCTCAAGAAATATTTTGTCATCTTAGTTTTTGGGACCTTCCAAAGAATTTTCCCATTTGGACCATCACTCCATAATTCAAGGAATATTACGACAATATTTCAATTTAAACCTAAAATAGTGCAATATACTTTTAAAAAAAAAACCAAAAAAGCTTGATTTAGAAAAAATATATTCGTTTTATATTACTTTAATTGGTAGAGGAGAATGCCAAATGGAATTGTTTCTCAAACGAAAATAAATATAAAACAAAATAAACGGCATAGTTTCAAAATTCAAAAATTCTGCCAGAACATATGATGGTTCCTTAAAATGGAATTGGCTAAGGCACGTGCGACAACTCGCTGACGCACGTGAGATACTACTCAATGGTCGGACAAAGCCGTCCATCAACTACCGCCGTCCAAACCGGTTTTTCTTAATCTTAACCCCGCCGGCTCACTTGAACTATCGAAATAGATTTATTTTATGTGGGTATTATTTCTTAATTTAATTTGTTTAATTATTTTTTTATATTTTTTTAAAAAAATTATTTTTTCATTCAATTGTATTGTCTTTTTTGTACTTAAAAATAAAATAATAATAACATATCAATGTAATTTTTCTAGGGATTGAGTAAAGTAGAGTACACATAAATTTTAGTTCTATTATGTGTGAGGTAGAGATGTGATTCCAAATAGACCAAAAAGAGAGATTAAAAAAATATGAGAGAGAAAGGGATAACGATATGAAAATATAAAAAAATTAAGTAACTAGGAAATTAGTTAGATAATCAACACAAAAGAAATAACAATAGGAATAAACAGCACGTGTAGCCCTTTGTTGCAAGTTCGAACCTTGATATAAAACATTCTTCCTGAACTCAAGGCCGGTGTGACCTATAATAGTTAATGAAATTGATTTAATATTATAAGGTCTCGATGCTCAAGTTCAAATTTCATCAAAGATAGAAAAAAAATTAGGTGATTTAATTTCCTCTCATCTAATGTACATTATTGGTAGAAGGTGATAGATATTTCATGGAGTTAGTTGAGATGCGTGTAACTTTTTTCAGACATCGTGATCATAAAAAAGAAGAAAGATAATAATAAAAGAAAAGAGAGAGAGCTAAAGAGAAAACAGGTAAGGTATTCTAAGATAGAATCAAGTTCTCTCTCGAAAAGAAAAAATAATATAATTACCTATCTAACAAATTGAGATATAAGGGAGTATATAAATATTGATTTAATCGTACAATGTATAGAAGATTATAGAAGAAAAAGTGAAAGCAAATGAAATGCTTCATTAATTAGGGGATCCAAAGCATGTAGGGTCAACTAATGAAAAAACAATTTAATCTTTAACCAAATGTGTTAGGTTTGATTGAAAATCATGGATTAATTATCCAACATATTATTCTCAAAATTATATTCATCATTACCGTTGGCTGTGTACAACTGGATACCTCAATCATACAGATTAGGGGTCTTAATTTATTATTTAAGGAATTAACAATAGAAAACTTTATCTGCTTATCCAAGTAAACAATGATTAGTGACATCTAAAGTTGTCTTTTTCAATTTACCCGTTTGGGTCCACGGGCAATGACCACTCTAGCACTTTTAGTGCCTTTGATTATTTTAAAATAATAAAAAAACAATCATGTTAATTACGACCTTATTAAAGATTTTTAATGCACAAATCATTATATGTTTGTAAATTTGGTGAAAAATCAAATCTAATATTTATTTTTACAATTCAAATCCAGAATCTGTAAATTATACAAAAATAATTTTATCATTCCGATAAACCTTTGATCCGTTGAACAACCTTTTAAGGGAGTATCATAATTTATAAATTGAGTGGAAAATCTTATGAGTGTAAAATAAAGTAGTGTTCATGTCTACTTATGCATGACATATGAAAAATTATTGATACTTTAACAAAACAAAATTTGAAATCCTTAAATAAAATTTGCAATGATTTGTCAAAATCAACAACTTGTGTAAGTTAATTTTAATGTGGGGATGATTGTGACCTTATTGAAATGGAAATAATAGAGTTTGATTAAATTTTTTTTTGGGTCGGTGTGACCAACTCTTTTTGATTATTTTATGTTACATAGGAGTAATTAATATATAAAAACATAATATCTTGACGTTTGTATGGTTTCTGATGGTTTTCTTTTTATTAATGGGGTTGTTGGTTGTTTTATTTATTTTTTTTCTGATATAAGAATTATGGTCGACAATTTCTTAATATTTAAATGACATACCTCATCATATTCAAACTTATAGGGTATCTTATATTGTGACTGATCTAAGATTTTAATTCAACATATTCAAAATATAAAAGTATAAATATGTGAACAAACTAATAAAATACAATTTTCACAGGAAGTAGTAATACATAATATATTTCATCACTTTAAAAAAAAATAAAATGAAATATTGGGTTGGGTTTCCCAAAATCGAAATTAAATGATAAGAAATAATTAAGAGAAGTTAAAAAATAATGCCTTAAGTGAGATTTGATTTGAACCCTGAGAATGAGATTTTATTTTGGAGAAGATCTACCATTATGCTACACTTTGCTTATTGTTGAGGAGGTTCAAGTTTAATATATATACGAAAATATAGAAAATTTATCTTATATTTACAGTATAATTTTTCGTCGAGGGGATAACCCCTTCCTCCCTACTTAGGTCCGCCCTTGATCATATACAAGAGAAATAGAGCCGCCCTTTCGAGCACAAGATAAATAATTGAAAGATAAAGCTAATTTAATTTTTTAGAAATCAATTCTCCAGACCAAATAAGCTTATTTATGCCACTTGACTTTTTCCAACGAGCTTTCTATCGTAAAATCAAAGATACCTCAAGACAAAGTACAACTATTAGAAAGGCGACATAATCAATTGAACCTGATTGGATTAGGACTGGGATAGTGACCAATGATGGAGCCAGTATTTTCGTCAACGTTGTTCATACTTTTAGAGTATAGGTGGATGATTTTTAGTTTAACGTGTGTGTATATATATATATATATATATAAAATTATCTATATTTAACCTATATATTCAGAAAAAAATTGACGAAGAGTGTTCATCTGACCACCCTTGGATGAATGTAGCTCCGCCCATGATAGTGACTCCATTCTCAACTAATTTTGAAAGGATTCGCTCATGCCAGAGGAAGCATCTCAATTAGTAATCGATCCATTAATTCACGCAAATCACTAATTTGATATCCCATCTTTTACCACTATAAAAGAGTAGAATCGAACGTACATAAAATCAAAATAATCGTTCTGATAGCAATTAATCGAATTTCATCCCGATGCAAAAACTAAAAAGCAGAAATTTGCTTGCACTCTCTTTTTTGCAAATATTCCCAGAAATTCTTGATCCTATTGGACCATCCAAACATAATTTATTTTTAATGGTTGAAAAAAAAAGAATAATAAACGAGAGGACATTTTTATTTTTTGACTTGTGTTAGGGCAAGATTCAAAGGGTTTATTCCAAATTAGTGGACATCACGTAAGAAACTATTGTTATTCGAATATTTGCAACTGTACACTTAATTATCAAATTCAATGGACTGACTTCAACAAACAGAATAGTATGAATTTTGTTATTTCAATTTAATATCTCTTTTATTTAAAATTCAAATAAAAATTTTAGTCAACCTTAACTAAAATCGACACAAGTACTGCCACGTTACTAACAATAATGCAAATAAAAAATAATGTATAATTAACCATCGTGGATTCAATTAATGAACTTCTTCAAATGTTGAGTACGTGTTAGAAATGAGAGTGATATTTTTCTTAATTAAACAAAATATTTTTCTAGAATAACATGAATATTTCACAAGTATTCTCCTAAAAAAACATTTACACCATGAAAAATGTCTTATATGATTTACAGATGCTAGTCAACTTTTTTTTAAAATAAAAATTGTTTTGACAAATATATATTTTAAATCTTGCAGGCTGCAGCATGTCGTTTGTTTCAATCAACATTAATTAAAATATTATTTTCTAAGTTGAATACTCAAAATTAGCACAAAATGTATAAGTCCATGAGACTACAAATAACATGAATTAGCGAAAGATAACTTTTATCAATGTGAAATAATATTTTGTCCAAGTTTGTTATAGTCAAACGTTAGTATGTCAACTAATTTCTTAATTATTGAGTATTCAAAATTTACGAAATTTATATTATTATTATTGTTAATATAATGCGATTAAAATTAAACACGTGGCCAGAAATCCAAGAGAAGGGCAAAAATGGGATCAGCACAAAAAATAAATGAACTTCAGCACTTTTGTTGTTGTCATCGGAGATATCAATGTTCACTTTTTTGTTTTTTTAAGAAAAAAATCTTTAGGAGGATTATTATATTATTAAGCTATGGATCTAATCAGTAGTCTCTTCATTTTATTTTAATATAATTTATGAGATAATGTATACCTAATAAAAAAATATTAAAAGATAAAAATTTTGATTATTCTTTTATTTGCCTTGTAAAGTTATAAATACATTGTGCCATTCATCCCTCAAAAAATATAAAACTTCACTCTCTTCATTTCATTTTTAATTGAATTTGTGAGTCAATACACATATATTAAGAAAAACATTCAAATACAAAATTTTAATCATACTTTTGACTATTACCCTTTGTGGAATCATAAATATGAAGTATAATTTATCTCATAAAAAATAAAAAACTTCAATAAATAAAAGGACAAATATGAAAAAAGTTTCAAACATTCATCTTGAAAACTTTAAATAATTCAACTATTTTGAACTTTGAAAAAATTCTTAAAAATTTAATTAATTTGAGATAGAGAAAATAATAAATTAAAGAATAAATACAAAAAAAATATTTAAATACTCATTCTGAATTTTGAATAATTTTAATTATTTTAAATATTAAAAAAATTTAAAAAATTAAATTAATTTGGGACAAGGAAATAGCGACCAACATTAATGTTATAACCATCATGAGATGTTGGGTAAAGACATCTACAGCTGGGCTTTCAATAGCACGACACTAAATATTGGCTACGTACATTTATTTACCACGAATCTTCAACAAATTGACACTATTACAAAATTCACTTTTCTCTTTTAATTTCAATTGAAAAATATTTTAGTGATAATTTTTACGGATATTTTGATCAAATTAATCAAAGAAAAAATAGGATTGTGTATTTTCACGAAAAGATTTTAAATAAAATTAGATATTTCAGTGAGAATTTGTTTCTTGACATTTATTTTTCCAGTAAAGTGATTTAATAGAAAATGGATGAGAATATCATGTTTTATTAACAGTTAAGCATATCATGTGCTAATATAAAATATTTTTCCTTTAATCTTTCAGTATATGAAATTTATTGTTTCCATCAATGCAAAAAAAATTAATTGTTTCCTATCAAGAAGTACTTATAATTGCAATGGTGTTTGTATTTTCCTCAAAGATATTCATATTTTTGAATATAAGTGAGTGATTTTTGTATCAAAATATGTATATTTAATTTATATATTTTAAAAAAAAATTCAACGAAAAATGTTCATCTAATCACCCTTAAATACGTGAATGTATCTCCGATCTTCCTTGTAAGTTTATCATGATAATCATTAACAAAGAAGAATATGTACATACCGAGTATAATATTTTTTTATTTTATTCCAAATTTAGTGGTGCTCCACAAAAATTACATGCATAGTCCTTGCTATAAAAAAAGAAAGGACTCGATGAAACTTTGCACGTAGCTTATGCCTTTGACATAAAAGAACAAGGAAATTATCGTAATAATAAAACAGACATGTAAGATTAAATTTTATCACCAAACATATATATTTCAGTAGATATGAAAATCATTTTTAGATTTGAGGTTAATGAAAGAAATTAGATAGTTGAGATGTCACCTCATAAAATAACACTAAAAAAGACAGCAATTTGACATTGTCTAAAAAGTGATGTTACTACAACAACAATCATACATCTCGTGTGATTTTACGACGGATGAGATATACGTAGATTTTGTTTTATAAATTTTTTTATATATAATTAATATATTTTATATTTTATAATTTGAATAATTATATTTTGTAATTATAATTATAGTAGTATTTATATAATTCGAATAATATTTGTATATATTTGTATAATTTACTAATATTTGTATATTTCGCTATATGATTCTTGCACTACAACAATAACAACAATATATCCCAGTGCCTCAACAGGCTCCCGTTCATTGCGGAGTGGAGGAAAGTCGCACATAATATTTATATAAATTGTGCGAATCACCCAAAACTCAAACTATAATTACTTGTTGCGAATCATAATTAATTAAAACTATTATTGTTATTTCCCGTTAATGATTAGCAACTATGTTGATAGTGGAAGAGAACGTTCTCTGCCATCGAGAGAATTGCGAAATCAACGATAACAACAAAAAAAATCAAATCGCAAAGGCTTGATGAATGTTGGAAACAGGCTATAAGAAGAAACTCTCACGTTTGATTTTGTGACGTGGTATGCTGGAATAAAATGACTAGGCCAGAATAATGCCTTTTCCAATAGACACATGGTAGAATAAAGTGAATGAGTCACTAAGTTAATTATAAGGTTTTAGGTAAATTCCAAATGATGGATTGGATATCTATGAAGAATTAAAACAAAGTCTAAAAGCAGTCCGTTGAAAATTATTTTGGCACATTTGTGACAAATTTATGAAATGTCCATATGTTAATGCGGCACACATGTCAATGCATTCTTAACTCTAGTTTTCCTCTTTTTTGCACTCTTTGGAATTCTCTAACAGTTCTACTCGTTCTTTTTTGTGGCGTGTGGGGGTGTTCATGTCTTAGATTAGAAGATAACAAAAATGTTTGGCAATGCCTGGCAATAATGCCAGCAATTCTGGCAATGAGAACATGAACTTGACGGAGAAATTTTATCAGAAAGGAATGGGCTGCACTTGGATTTCCTTGTAGTTTAGTGGATTACTTGTTTTTTAAAAAGCAACTTCGAGTACTCTGGATGCAAGTCTCTATTTTGTCAATCGGTGAGTAATATTCTCGCTAATTTCTTCACTTTTTTGAATGATAAAAATTCAAGATACTTGCTAATTTTTTTATGAACTTCGTATCACACTGCATTTTCATGTCAGACTTAAGCGTTGTGCACCAAGTACTATATATTGGTTGTGTTTAATATGGATTCTTTAGATTCTAGGGTTTTTTTTTCTTTTCATATGTAGCTCCACTATTATATTTGCGAGATAGCTTTTTGAAAATGAGTTGTTTACATATGTAAGTAATTTCTTTTCCCATCAAAATCTATATTCGGTTCAATTAGTTCAAAACAAGGTTGGTTTAGGATTATAACCAAGATAGACAATCTCATATTTTGTGGGGAATACATAATCCTATGATTTTGGTCTTTTTTTTTTATCTCGAGTTTAACTAATAGCCATATTCAAAATACTGTATAAATGTAATCACAAATCTAATCATAGAATAACCTCTAGTCGTAGTAACCAAACAGATTATTATGCTCTCCACAAACATGTTGAAGTACATTTTTTAGCACCAAAGAGTTAAACCCGAAACATTGGAATTAAGCTCATCGATGAAGTCGAATCACTAGCAAATCTTTTACCTACCATTTTTTTCTTGAAAAAAGAACTGCCTTATTTATCTCAAGAGAAATAGAACATGTAAAACAAGATAAACTATAACAAGCAACTTTAGCTGCTGAGATCTTCCATCTCTTTAAATGAGAAAATTGAAAGTTGTATCAAGAAAAAGTTGACAAGATCTTGATACAAACGCTTTCAATTTTATAATGTTAGCTCTTCAAAAAAAATTGGGTCATACATTTTGCAGACTACAATTTTTATATGCTGTACAGAACATCGGCCGAGTCCTGAATCATGTTCTCGTGTATCTTCCAGTTGATGTTCACATATGACTTCATTGCCATCTTTTAAGCATCAACCCCAATATTGAAAATGCTGTAAATGTCACTGCAGATTGCCACAGTACTTGAGGAAACAGCTAACAATATCATGACCAATGACACTATCCTGTCCCTCTTGGTTGCAATTCCATGTGTATCCCTGATCAATGGCAAACATGAAGAATTAAATGTGAGGAGGATTACACCAGCGTGAAAAGGAAAGATGGTAGATATGGTTGGTTACTCACCTAAGGACAATAGCAGCAGGGAAGATGAAACCAACAGAGACAGTAGCTGTGGCGCCAGTAAACTGGAAGGCATCCCAGATGCTAGGCACACAATTTGCTCCAAAAAATACGAGACAGATGAGCGCTGCTGTGACGGAAAAGAACCTGCGATTATCATAGGCAATAGGAATTGCATAGGGGAAAAAGAGGCCATCCATATTGAGGCGAAGGGAAAAGAAGACAATTGGGAAAACGAGCATCAAGTGGATCACATAGCTGACTCGCACCACATCGTTAAGTAATGAGCCATAAGGAATCCCAAGTTCACCATCAAAGTTGGCGAGTACATCGTCCAAGGTACGATCACCAAAGAGAAGGAATCCAAAAAAGCTGGTTGCTACATATACAGTTGAGCATAACACAATTGAAGTACGGACTATTGACTTCATCTGGCTGCCATCTCTTAGCTCATTCTCTATTGGATGTACTGCAACAGTCATTGAAACAAGTATTACGAATTTGTACTTTTTACAGGCAATTTCTGGCCACCCATTGAGCAATAAAATGCAACAAAAATACAATATATCAGCTCACTTAAAAAGAGGTTTATTACTAACTATATTCTTTAAAAAATACTTGTAAGTGATGAAACACGGCTAGAACTTACTATTGTGGTGGCAAATATAGGCAGTAACAAGTACAGGAACAGTTGTGAAAAGCTTCCAGAAAGATGCCTGATCAACGACTTTAGGAAGTAAGCGGGGCATCCCAATGCTTCCATTAATGAACTTAACAAAGACTATTCCAGCAGTGATCACCACAAATACAACAGCCAAAGCGACTGACAAAGCTGATGTGTATCTCAATGAATCTGCCCAACACAATAAAAGAAGTAATGCATATTAGCAACTCAGAGCAGATAGAGCATTCACAGGAAAGTATACCATCTAAAAAGTAGGAGAAACAAGTGTAATGAAGGTGTAACATCATATTGCTGGCTGATTTAGATAGACTTCCAAAAGCAACGGGACACTACATGCATTATAATCTGAGTTTCATCTCATAGACAAGGAGAACCACTCCTTCAGTAAAGGCAATGCTACATTATAAGAACTTAGACTGCATTATTATGTAATAATAAGTTAATAACCTTATGAACCTGGACATAGTTGAAAAGCATTGATAACTTCACAAAAATGTTGTTGATATCTCACGCTAAATTATCCCTTAATCGTTTTTACCACAACATAATTGTTGGCTCTCATGAGGTCACATTTAGCTGACATACACATCCATTATCAACTGAAAGCTGAGTTTTTCACAACGAATCCACTCACAGATTAAAGTAAATCCTTCAACTCATATTAGATTTTATCTGTTAACACATGTTTTCCCTATGGACGAAAAAAAGAGCGTTTATCAAAGAACCTATTTGTCAAAAATCATGATACAGAAACTTACTCCCTTCTTCCGATTCCATGTAACCCATTGCTTTTTGTTACTTGTAACCATAATTCCGACGGGAGAAATTTAAACTCCTCTATTCAGTATCACACCTTCCATATTCACTTACCTTTATTCTGTCAGAATTTAGAACAGACTACGATCTAAATGAAAAGTGAGTCCATCACATCACCATATCTTCATACAACTTCAAAACATGCTTCTCATGTTGATAAGTCTAGTATTAAACTTATCTGACTCTCGTACTACAAAATGTACTTCTTTCCTTAATTTCAGGAAGCAGTCATAGACTCATGGAAGAGCACCTAATCTGAAGCAGCAATTAGTTCAGTTTCAAGTTTTCATACAGTAAGCATCAACTCACTTATGTTATATGATTATTAAAAAATATACAAAACTCCCTCTATCTTGAAATGCTTGTCCTATTTGGGTTAGGTGGAATGCTCACCAACGCGTTTGAATGAAATCAGAGGAGCAAAAACAAGGAGCGTCGTAAGAAGCAGTAAGTTGGAGCGTGAATTCCACCAATGTTGGCCAAACCATTCTTCCATCACACCCGAATAGTGCACCCCATCTGACCAAGTCCCAGACAAAACATCTCCTGCAATCAAACAGACCACTTTCATTAGCCTATACAGATAACTCCAGAGCTACTACATTTGGCAATTCTAGCAAAATGGAGATAACAAGGTACCAAAATGTCGTTTAATCGTACAAATTTGAAATTAAAGAGTTGATAAAAAGATAAAAATGTATTTTTTATTAAAGCTGGAGAGAATACCAATGATGATCATGTAGACAACAAGAGTCCCGAGATTGTTAATCACGATACAAGCTTGCAACAATGTACGACCAAAGCCACCGAACGCATCGCCAGCAAGGCCGGAGTAGGACCCGGACTTGGAAGCTCTGGTGAACCTCAGCAACATCTCAATCGACTTCTCCGTCAGTATAGCAGCGAGGATAATAACGATAAGACCTAGAATTGCACCAAGTTGCTTGAGTGTAGCCGGGAGTGCCATGATTCCGGCGCCGACAATCGTAGTTGAGAGATTGAAGACGGCGCCGGAAAAGGAAGCGCCATTGAATCCAGCTTCGGAGTGGCCGAAATCTGCCTCCTTTTGCGGCAGAAGAGGGGCGGTTTTGTGGCTCCGACGGTATTTCCGGTCGGAGTAAGTCATTTTTGTAAAAAGACGGGGGCTATTTGGAATGAGGAATAAAGTATGGGAGGTTTTAAGAAATTTGTTTCAGCGTTAGGCGTTACATGAAATTTACGCGGGAAGGAATATGGACAGCGCTTTGTTTATGGATTTAACCAATGAGGCATCGCCACGTAATCCTAGTCGGTCCCACGATCCTTTCGTGAACCGCCTGTCTCCTGGCTTCTTGTTTGTCTCCTTGGTGCCCAACTGCCAACAAGGCAACAATCACATAAATACTATGCCTTACACGAAGTGTTTTATCTGTGAAAAAATCTGCATTAAGTTTTTAATTTGAATTTCAAATTCTCAAAAAGTGAAATGTCAATATTTTTTTGATTAAGTTTTGTAAAAGAAATTCACTATTTGAAATCTTATAAAAGGGAACATGCTCGACATAAATTGATTGTTTGTACCAAAATTATATTTGTCAAGTATTTTATAAGCTAATATATATAATTAGTCTATCTTGATATAAGTATCAATAGCTTGATTTGGCAGGTCAAATCTGTGACCTATCAGTCATACTGGTCACAACTTTATCATTATTTGAAAAAGATATTATTAAATTTTCAAAATCAGAATGATAAGTAATATTATTGTTATTATTATTAAAATTTTGTTTGAAGGAATGAAGAAGGTGGTGCTGAGTCAAGATCTAGTAAGGGTACAACAACTAAACTTGGCCCATTTGTCATATCATTCACCGGCCTGTTGTTCTTGAATGGGAATGTAAACATTGAGAGAACGAGTCCAAAGTAAAACAAACAAAAAGGAAACGGATAGTGACTCTAGTGTCGTTTGATAGTGTGTATAAGAATAATATCGAATATAATGTTTAGTAAAACTGGCACTAATATAATTGGCATTAATATGCTGATATTGATTCTTGACTATGAACAATTTATCAAGTTTTATTAAGAAAAATATACCCCCATGAATCGTTCAAATTATATAAGTTTTATCAAGCTCACTAAGTTAAATAAACATGTGGAGGAAAACATGATTTACAATTTGAAAGCTAAAAAAAGGTGGAACAATTTATTTGCGTCATAAAGCTTCATATAATTCATACATAGGTTAGCTTGTGTCGGTTCAACGGCTATAGGCTTTTAAATATAAAGAAGTTGCTATTCTTCTTTATTCAATTTTTGAAGACACGAGTCCTCCATGATTATCACTTGTCACGTGATAACCTTATGTGAACTCACTTTGTTCTCTTCTTTTTTAATGCCAGAGAAACCAAGAAATAAAAGACGTTGCATATCTCCTTTTTAATTCAAAACGAATCTTAATTATAACCACTTTTTGGATAGAATCAGACTTATATTGCACCAATACTTACATTAAAAAAAGTCAAGTCATGTGATTGTAAGAGAAAATTACAGCTTGGATTATCTAGTTTACAAAATATGCGCACAGTATATAGGTAGTGCATACTTTATACTAATCTGCACATCCATACATACCTATACATATAATATACATGTGTATACACGACGTGTACAACCGAGTGTATATTTAATTTATACTTCGACCATGTTTGATAAACTAGATGGCCGAATGGTATGTATTGGTAACTAACCCTAATTGTAATGTGATTCTACTTTCTATATTTTGTGCAACTTCAAGAAAGATAAGAGGATTTGGAGATAAAAGAGTTTTATATCATCCTCTAAAATGGTTTACCCACAAAACTTGTACAAAACGGTTCAAAGTTGATAGGATAGATAGCTAATAGTAGAACACATGAAACAAAACTAACAAGTGCTTCCTTTAAGGGTTTACATTGGCAATATATACAAGCAGTTTAGGATTCCTACAAACAAGAACAGCTTTGAACTTACTGATTGATCAACATCTATTGAACTCGACCAGCATATTCCAAGTCACTTTACGCGCTTCCTCTTTGAATTCTGCTTCGAATTGACCTCTTTAGGCTCTTGTGACAACCCACCCAATTTGGCACCCACAGCAGAACTCCATAGCGCCCTTTCAACATCTGATGGAGTAAAAAAGTCTCCTTTTGCTGATAACTCCTATTAAACAATTGCCAAAGGAACATAAAATGAGATAGGTCCTCTGCTTCAGAGGCAACAATAAATAACATACCATGGTTAAGCATAACAGTTCAAACTACTTACAAACACTACAAAGTACTATGGTTTTGGTTTGGTTCACGGAAAAGCTACTTAGCATTGTGTAAAAGAATCTGTGTTTAGTCTTAAGACATTTCCTCTAAATATATAAACTCTAAATCCTTCCTACGTGTAAGGGCTTAGGTAGCCAGGTCTTAGTTATAGCTGTTTTTACTTCAAATATTGTTGTCATTCAAACTTGTGGAATCAATCAGCATGCAAAAATTAATGCAACTCCAGAACACCATTAATTTACTTCAGGTCATCACAAACATAGTGCCTGCTTCTTCATTCCTAAGCTCTTATCAAGTCCTTGATGTGCATCTTCCCCGGCAAATTGCCAAAGAATCAATTTTTTTTCTCAATTGAGGTCAAAACCTATAATCACAATGACCAATTTCCCCAACCAGCATAGACAGAGCTTCTCTTTAAAAAATTGTTTTCTTCATCCAAAGGGAACAATGTCTGAGGCATGACTGCAAGAGCCATAAAACATAGGGGAGGGCAGGGGGTTTAGCATTCTTTGAATATCCTGGTGAAAGAACAACAGAGGAATGAGCGGATTCATCTGAACATGGGATGCGTGAAAACAAAAGAGCAGATTATTAGTTTCTTTCCTCAGGGATGTGGTCCTGAGTGAAGATCAAAAAAAGAAGTGGTCTCGAGTGAAGTTTAAGGAATTGATCCCAAACTGAATGATGAGATATACGTGCATTGTGAAAGCAGAAAACCACATACTAAATGATATAGAAGTATGAACACAGGACAATGATGAGCTGGTATCCATGCATAAGCTAATTGAGCAACCTTCTGAAACTAGGAAAAGAAAGCATCTTTATTCAACCAAATTTCAGGTGGAAGCTAGAATCAGAGAGATTACAAAAGGTTTCCAGCTTTATAATAGAGAAATTCAAGGGATATTGTGTGGTTTGCAATCAGGCAGATGACAAAAAAAGATGTACATATTTGTAATGGAGAGACCTGTTGTAATCTATGTTCAGTATTACACCGAAAATCAATCCCTCTGTCACATAGTCCAGATGGATCAAATAAAAGTAGTTCCAGTTAGAGCAATTTGATGGTTTCATTCTCAAAAAAAAAAAAGGTAACAAAACACCCAGATGAAAGCTTCATTACAATGAAACATAAGAAAAATGTCTAGCAAACCTTGGCTTTTGCCTGCAATTTGTCCACTAAAACAAGATACTGTTTCAAAGTATAGTCTTTTAAGTTACCAATTGCAGCAACCATTGCCTATCAAACAGCATTTTCACATAAATCAAACATCTTAGTACACTTCAATTAACATAATATTGCAGAGAATCAAATAGAGTTTTCAACAGCAAGAAGGTTATGATAAAATTTACTTCATCCGACATGAACGGTGCAATATCCGGTGCATAAGCAGCCAAGACAGCCGAGGCAGTGGCTGGACCAACGCCTTTCAAGACAGTGAGTGCCAAAACAGCTTTTGAGATATCAGGTAGAGACTGAAATGCCTTCTCTGAAGCAGATCTCACAACAGCATCGTCCAGTGATGATACAAAATCCAACAGCCTAGGCCTGAATGACAATTATCATATGTAAATTGGATTTTTCTCATAGCCTTGAGTACTGCATCTCACTATACTCCCTCCATTTCAATTTGTTTATATTACTTTACTTTTTAGTCCATTTCAAAGAGATTGACTTTTTCCTTTTTTAGAAGCTTTAAATTCTAACTTTCCGCGTGACATGTTTAAGACCATGAAATTAGAAGGCATTTTGGTACATTCCGCATATCTATAATCTAAGACCAGGAGATTCAAAAGTATACTGTGAAAACCAGACAAACAAGCTGAAACGAGTCACATATTATGTAGGTGATTCTTAAAATATAGTAAACTAACTACAAAAAGAGCTTTGGAAACCAGATTTCTTACACATAATTATAAATTCATAATATTTATATCGAATTAATATACCTTAGCAATTATCGAAAGCAAATAAATATATTTTGACATATGCTAGACGAAGAGAGAAGTAAGAACCTCCATTTGCCTCTAGTAAGCTTCCATTGCATGAGCTTGGCTAGTTCGGGAGTTGTGATGTAACTAGGGTTTCGTTGCCGGAGAACGCCGGGAAGCTCATTCCGGTAGAAATCGTCGAAGGAGACAAGGTCAGGCTTTTTCAGTAACTCTATACGGTCTCCATAAGAAGATAGAGCCTCCTTCCACTGTTCCAAATCGGAGCATTTGAAGTCCATCGCCGGTGAATACAATTTGGAGCTCAAAGAGGAACTATCGCGCCATTTCGTATAAATGTGAAAATTTATGTACTGTACTGCCACCATTAGTTTCTTGAAAATACAATATAGTCCACTAGGTTCTGAAAATCTCAATGGTTAAATTTGGCATGAATAATTAATTTTATTCCTAAATTATTAATAATATTAAAACAATCTTCTACTTTACTAATCAAATTTAAAAACACTCCTAATTTTATAATAGGAGTGAAATACACCCTTAAATTCTTGCCAATTTAAAGAGTGCTTTTAAAATATATTTATTTTTTCTCTTCTGAATCCCTTTCCTTTTGTTGACGTATTTACTAAAAAATGACATTATTATCTGGTTATTTAGAAAATGCTTCCGTGTATTCTAGAACTAATAATGTTGGCTTACTCCATGGTCTCAAACTTCCAATTATGATGTGTAGAGTTTCTATATGCATCATTTGAAAATTAAATAACTTTGACGGACTTTAAATTGAAATAACGAGATAACATATGCTTTTGAATCAGGTATATTTGAGATAAAGGACTTACTAATTTGTCGGGATTCATAACTTTTGAGATTGAAACGACATGTTCAAACTCCATCACGCAGTAGTAATAAATACCAACTCTTTCATGATAACAGATGCCTAGATTTTTTTACTTGTTATTCTAATTTTGTTCATCATTTTAACGTCCTTTTTCTCGACAAATAACCAATATAAATTATAACACACGGGGTCATAGAAACTCAATAGTCATAATTGTAAACTTAAATATAAGTATATATTAATGTGAAATTCTAAAAGAATTCACAAATTTTAAATTTTAAATCCCCTCGGTTCCTCAATCTAATCTCTTTCTTCACGATTTCAAGGAAAAAATTTCTCAACTCTTAAATACAAACACTGTTGAAGCCCACATCACGGGATTTGGGCCAAAGCCCATCCGTTTTATGAAAACTTTCGTAATATTATGGAACGTAGTAAAATTTTAATTTTTTTAAAAAATGTAGCGAAATATATCATATTGATTTGCATAATAATAGTAAAATACATTACATTTGCACATACAGAAAATATATACATTGTATTTATACAAATAACAATAATGCAATACATTATATTAATGCGTATATAATATTTCTGCATAATCTAAATATAAGCCCCCGCCTACACATGCATATATAAATTAAATTTACGCTATTTTCTGTTGTGCAAGAATAGTGGCAGGTCATGATATTAGGGCCACACGTACCTTTAACATATTCATGAATGCAAGAATCGTGACAGGTCATGACACTAGGGCCACACGTACCTTAACACATTCATGAATGATTGCCCCACTGATCTATTGTCACAATAAATACTACTCTTGTCATTTTAATTTATTTATCTGATTTTAATTTATTATAAATTATTATGAATAAAAAATAATTATAAATTATATGTTTTAAATTAAAAATATATAAAAAAATGCAGATATATATTATAATTTTATAATCTTAAATATATCTAATGAAAAGTTAGAAACAAAAAATTGTTATAAAATGAAAGAGGCATTCTTGTGGGCATAAATTGTCCAATGTCATAACGTACGAAATGCTATGATGCGGAAAGATTAAATTTTTGCCCCGTAGAAATTATTTGTCCCGAAGAATAAAAATAAAAAATTAATATAAAATAGAAACAAAAGTGCATATGACTGTAAAAATATTCTTGATTTTTCAATTTGTTATGTGACGAAATGATGTATCGAATCAGATTAAAAATTTAAAATTTATAGATTTTGAATTTATCGTTAAATTGGAATGGCTAGCTAATAGTGTTGCAGCATGGATCTCGTGATATAAATATGTGGCTAGCTTGAATATAGTACAATGATATTTTAGTATTATTTTTTATTTTAGTAAGTACAAATGTGACGACAACGTTCATATATAATGAGGACCAATTAGTTCCACATCACTCAATTATTTTAATTAATCACGAGTATGCATCATTAATTAATCCTGAGATTACCTTCTTTAATAATAATCGTGGATCTTTTATAAGCTCTTAATATGTGTATATATCTCATTATTTTTTAATTATAGCATGTTTGACGGAGCATTTCATGCAAATTAAGTTAAATAATCCTTGGTTTCTTAAGTCCTTGATTTCCTAACTTTGACTTAAGATGCTCAATTTCATTCATGTGAGTACTTCTCTTGTCATTAAAATTAATTACTCTATCTAATCAATACTTAAGGTATTGATAATTTTCTTTCAATTTTACTCTGTTTAGATACAGCCTAAATTAGTACTCCCTCTTTTCATCTTTACTAGCTTCTATACAAATACTTGTTACTTTATGAAATTAAAAGATAATTTTACATTTACTTCCTAATTTATCCTTATCATTAATTATAGTCGTTTCCCCATTACATTTTTCAAGACATAATGTTTATTATATTCAAAGGGTACTTTGATAAAATTACCCCATCATTTACTACTTCTTAAAATGTGCCAAGTTAATATGAGCCAAGTAAAATTAGACGGAAGGAGTATCATCTGCAAAATCTTTCTTGCAATTTTACCCTTGCAATTTGAAGAAAATAACGTGAGATATTTGATATGATATTTATTGCAAGATCTGCTTTGCTTTAAATAATTTGAGCAGAAAGTTGGGTGGATTTGGTTTTCAGCTATTTATATTTCTCAATAAAGATAAAAAGGACTGTTCCCAGGCCACAAATAAAGGGGAGAAAAAAGAAAATACTCCTTCCATTTCATAATATCAAGGGTAGTTTAGGAAAGCGCTACATTTTTTTCAAGAATCTACTCTTAAATTTCATAACATCAAGGATAATTTAGAAAAGAGCGATGTCTCTTTCAAGAATCTAGGAACGAATAATTTTTTGAAAAAGTATTTTTCGAATTAAAAACATTACTTATTTTCAAACAGAAGAATATTCAATTTGAGAATTTTCTTTATGATATAATCATTAGATATATTTTTTCAGTCTAGTTTTATTTGTTAATCATATTAAACATAGATCTTTATTTTTAATATAATTTATCGTTGTATACTTATTTTATTCGTATTACTAAGTACTATACCTACCACCATTTAGATAACTTACACGCAATAATTAAGGTTGATATAATATAATTATTACCTTATTTGTTAGTACTTTATTATTTTAGTAATTCTAGTGGCTTATATAAGGCTCATTAAGGGAAAACACATTCCCTATTAGTATGATTTTTATGATTCTCAAGGTCAAATTCAACATTTTTTATCAACGATGCACGATCCTATAATTTTAGCAACCATTATCATCAACGGTTTTGGGAAATTCAATTGCTAAAGTGCCAAGTATGTGGTCATGAGTTTTGGTTAGGTCAAAAGAAAATGAAATCTTAAACTCCCGAATTATTTGTCGTATAAAACAGGATAAAGGAGAATATCTTATGAATTAAAATATTCTTTGAAATTATATTATTTTATATGAGATAATAATCCCTTGTTTTAGTACGAAATAGGAGGATAGAATAATTTTGAGATCAGCTAATACCTCAAATCAAATATGAGGTAAAGTCAATTTCGTATTTTATGCTAAAATTATTATTCTTATTCCACGTATCAAAATTAGATAATTAAATTGATGGAAGAATTTTTATTGTAGCTGCAGTTGGATTTAACCTAAAAATTTAATTATAGTTGGATTAAACCTAAAAGAAAATAAGTTGAACCAAAAAAAAAAAAGTGAATTGTACAAAAAAAGTCATCAGAGCTGACGAAATTTTGTCTAATTAAACCAAGTTAGTCCGGCTTCCATAAATTTAAGGCTTGCATTTAAAAAAGAAAGCTTGAGTACCTAATATTTAATTTAATCGGGATAAATATTCTTGAATTAACTTTGAATTACGAGAGAGCTAGACAACAAAAAATTAATAATTTAAGTACGATCAATATTAAAAAATTAATATATATCATATTTGGCCGTCTTCAGTCATAAACTAATGATTTGACAAATTACTTCCTCTAATTCTTTTATGCTGTTAATTTTTAACAAAAATATGTGGTCCAAAAAAATTGTTACTTAAATTATTATTTCATATACCGTAACTATTCCAAAAAGACATCACTTGACCATTATCAAGTCTTCCATTATCAACAGTATTAGTTAGAACCAAATCCAAATCACACCTTAATTACTAAATTAATTCAAGCCTAACTCCAATTAGGCAAACACCACCTCATTAGTCAACAACAACAAAATTTCACCCCAAAATCCATTTGAGACTAAAAAAATCTTTGGAAGAATTTTTTTTCAAAAATGATCAAATTTCATGATTTTTTTTTCTTTTACAACCTATCCTCAAAACGTATAACCAAGTGGGAGATTAATACTACGTTATTGAGTAGACAAACAACTTATGACAATACTATAATTTTCAGGACTTACTATCGTACTAAATATATTACTTTTGACTAATTTAACACACATTCACTGACACTCTTAAAGAGTCCAAATAGTATAATTACCTTACGTGTATATATACTTTCTTCGGTTAAAAATAATTTAATTAATTATTTATTTTGATCCGTTCCAATTTCTTACATGACAGATTTACAAATCCCAAATGAGAAGAGTTGAATTATTGGAATCATTTTATTGGCATCAAGCATTTTTCTGTAATAAGAAATAATTTAATTATATTTTTTTTAATCGTTGATGGAATATTTTATAGTCATTAGTCACCAAATATTAATTGTTGTTTTAGATCATAAATTTTAACAATTTATTTTTCTTTCTAAAATTTTATGACAAGTTCCGTTATATCACGTAAATTAAAATAGAGACTATAAAAAATACTCACTTTAATTCGTATGAGTAAATGTTGTTTGTTAAAATGAAAATTGCAAGAATATATATTTTTAGGCTCAATTTTACTTCTATGTGTCAACCTCTTTTTTTATCCAAAAATGTCAACTATTATTTATCAAACAATGTCAAAAAAATTAAGAAAAAAATAAAACCTAAGGATATGACATAAAGACTAAGAATGTGACATAAAATTTGATAAATATTTTTAGAGATTAATAAATAAAAATAAAATTGAGTCTAAATATATATATTCTTGCAATTTCCCTTAAATATCTTCCTTTGAGATGAGTAGAAGAAGAAAATCCACGTTACAAACTCGGAGACCACAATTTCTTTAAAAACTACCTCACTCTTTTTTCTCTCCAAAAAAATTAATAATTTTTTAATTAGTCGCCCATCAATTCTATCAAGAGATAAGTATCAAAACACATCTGAATTATACGTTGAGACATATTTTTTAAATTAATAATTTATAATTTAGGTATAAAATTCACATTTTTAATAGTTTAAGGAATCGCTATTTGTTTATCGTGAGTCATTTTATTCTAAAAAAAATATATTCCATAACCTTAATATTTGAGGGGAATAATTTTCCTAAGAAGACTCTATGATTCAACTCTTTCTCTCTTGCATCTTGTTCATTATATGTTTTTCTAAAACACTTATTTAACTTTATATTATATATTTTATTGTTTGTATAGAATTTGGTTGAAGTTTATTTGGTGAAAAACTAGATGTTACAATATATTTTCAACATTTACTTCCTATGTATCTATTCCTTTTATGAGTGTATTTCCACCAACTATTCTTTTTTTCAAGAGAAAGACCACCCCCACCACCAGTAAGCAAAAAGTGGTAGGCTTAATGCTAAAATGCCAAAAAGAAGGGGAAACTTAAAGTCTTTTACAAAAAAAAGTTTAATAGTTGAATATTCTCCCTATTTTAATTTGTTCTCCTACTTTTTATTTAATATATTAAATTAATTATTTTTTAATCTTATAAGTTTAAATATGTAATGTGAAAATTTTAAAAAATAAAAATATTTGTAAAAATTGATTAGAGAAAAAGTAAGAGAAATAAAGTGAAACTTGAGAACAATTTTCCCAAATAATTAACATGTCAAAGCAGAAAAAAAAAAAAACCTTAGCAGTGTCCTTTTTAATTATTTTTTCTTAGATCACTCGTCTCACGTTAAAGTCTTGCTTGATTACTCTGACAAGTCCACCCTTTTACTATTGTAATATTGTCTTTGTCAGTTAATGAATATATATTAAGAAAGATATTTGAAGATAAAAAGATTTATATTATATTTTTTATTATTGATTTTTAAAGTTTTAAATAATATAGTATAATTTATCTCCTAGAAAACATAAAAGGTAAATATAAAAAAAGATTTAAATATTTACCTTGAATAATTTAAATATTTTGAATATTGAGAAAATATAAAAATTCAATTAATTTGAAACGGAGGGAGTAATTTATTTATCCTCTAATCACATGACTAATTAATGCTTAGCACCAAGTCCAAATCATACTTTAATTGCTTAATTAATTAAAGGGATAACGCTTTCTTTGTTTTAATTTTTTTTTTAATTTGAAACCTACTTTTCTGTTTAAGAAAGAAAATTAGGAGATTTTTTTTAATACTTCTCTTATCATTAAATAACCAATAGTAGATCATATTTGGAGTTTCAAAACATTATTAATAATGTTAATTTAATAAAATATACTTCTAACTAAAAGCTCATTTATCCATCAACATTGCAATACTTTTTGAGATTTTTCTTTTGGACAAAATCTATTATCATTGATTAATCATTAAACACATGAAACCTTAATCCAAACATCATCTAAATATAATTTTTCAAAAATATTTAAAAATTTATAACTTAAAAGCTAGTTATGATATTTTTCCTTTTAAAATATGTCCAATTAACATGAATGAAACAATACGAAAAAAAGGAAAAACTTCTTTATGCATTCAAGCCTAACCCAAATAGGCAAATCCCACCTTAGAGTCAACAAAAAGAATACCAGCGGAAAAATACATTTCCAATGGATTCAGATCTCCCCATGAGAATACTTAGAGATGAACTCAAAATTTTAAATTTTATAATAATAATTTTTAAATATGAATAATTTAAATTATTATCTTATTATAAAAGTGGAAATTCGGGGTAAGCAGGTAGTTTTTTGTTGACTTGGCAGTTTGAGCTTATAAAAATATTTTATGAATTTTTTAATTTACTCTTTTGAAGGTAATTGAGTCTTTTCTGTATACTTTTTTCGGTTCCGTTGCTTGTTTACTTCAATTATGATTTTACAATATTATTCTTAATAAATTTTTTTCTCCCAATTACTTTAACTATGATTTTACTATATCACTCCGATCAGTTATTTTAAGTTAAGTAAATACTGAAATTAAGATAAAACAAATTTCTCTTTAAACTAGACAAATAAAATTAAATAATTATTTTAATATCTTTCCGTAATTATATTTGTGTCAAAAAAGAAATACTACAAATATATACATATATATAAATTTAAAATCACTTAATCATTAAATTTAAAATATAATCAATATTAATTAGATTTTTTGAATATTAATTTTATGTTTAATGAGAAAATTAATAATAATTTAATTATACCATTAAAAAATAAATTTATGAATAGTTATTGCATCCATTCATCGCACTAGATCTTGGGAACTAGTTTAATATAAGAAGCAATTCTTTTTTCCTTTTACAAAATAGAAAATCTAACATTTTTCTAGATCAAGTATTTTATTTTGATACTATATTTTATTCCCCTATATAATTGAGGTTGAAATATGGTGTGCGTGGCTGGCTATAGAACTCATTAAACTGTAACAGAAATCTCGCTTTCTCGCCAGCGAAGCATTTGCTAAATACAGCTCAACGTTTGTTATTAGTCCTATTCTTAGATTCCATTGCGTAGAGAAGTAACGACGTCGTTCTGTTTGCTCCGTCGCCGTTTGCCGTCCTTTTTCTGCATTGTCACCGGCGACAATGGTGGATTTGGGTTTCCCCGGATCTGCTCTTGCAGTGGTGCTAGGATTCATTGCAGTTATCTGGTTTTACATTTCGAGAAGTGGTAGCGGCAGCAAAGATGAAACTAATGATCCAGCAACCACCAGCACTACCACAACTACGGTGTATAATGGAGAGTCCAGATCAAAGGATGGAAACGACGACGTTGACATCATTATTGTTGGTGCCGGCGTTGCCGGTGCCGCTCTTGCTCACACTCTTGGCAAGGTTTTTTTCTTCCTCATCCTTCTTTAAAACTTATTATTGCTTTCAACTTTGGTCCTTTAACTATTTTTTATGTACATATGTGATCAAACAGTACTGTAGTGGATTGAAGGCTAACTGTGATAAGTAGTAAACCCGAGATGGATTGACTAATTTGGGAGTGAGAAGTGTTTAATTGATTGATATACGTAACTGAAGGCGTAGTTGATGTGATTATTCATAAAAGACATGAACTTGATTGTTAGTTTAATGAAATCAGAGAACTGAAAGCATTTGGTGTGAAGGAAAAATGGGAATTCACCTCACAAGTTCTTTTCTGACAAAAGGGATAGTTGTAATATAGAATCGTTCTGCAAGCTGGTGGTGACTGCAAATAATTTCATTTTAGTTCTTTGTTGACAATTCTCTATTAAAAGAAATTGCTATGATGTTTTTGTGAGACTTATGATTATACATTTGGGACTACAGGAAGGGCGGCGTGTAAGAGTAATTGAGAGAGATTTGTCAGAGCCTGATCGAATTGTGGGAGAACTTCTACAACCGGGTGGCTACCTCAAATTGCAGGAGTTGGGATTGGAAGGTGAAGTTCTCAAGTGATGTGATTTGTGTCAATAATGGTTAATCTACCCTCTTGAAGAGAAAAAAGGAAGCGAGTCTTACATTTTTAGCTTCTTGTCTGTCTCTTTTTCGGCATTTCTCATATTTGTATTTTGGTCTACTGCAGATTGTGTGGAGGAGATTGATGCTCAGCGAGTGTTTGGGTATGCTCTTTTCAAGGATGGAAAGAGTACCCGTCTTTCTTATCCCCTGGAGAAATTTCACTCTGATGTTTCTGGAAGGAGCTTCCACAATGGTCGTTTCATTCAAAGAATGCGAGAGAAAGCTGCAGCTCTTCCCAAGTATTCCTTCTTACCATTTTTATTTTTTTAATTTGCAGATCCCCCTGTCTCTCACTTTTAGTGATCTCTCTTTCTTAAATCATTCCCAGTATGCTGTAAAGTATTTGATCTTCAAATAATTTCCTGTTTGAACTTATAGAGAGGACTCATATTGCCGATGCCCTCTAGTTTAGCTGGAGGCTTAGTTGATTAGTTGAAGTATTTCTGCATTTATTGACTAAATGTGCATCGCATTTGATTTTTAACAGTGTCAAACTAGAGCAAGGCACTGTTACCTCTCTGCTTGAAGAAAACGGGACCATTAGAGGTGTTCAGTACAAGACTAAATCTGGTGAAGAGTTGAAAGCATATGCACCATTAACTATAGTATGTGATGGTTGTTTCTCGAATCTGCGACGTACCCTTTGTGACCCAAAGGTAAGGCCGCTTACTGATATTTCTCTTGGTTTTTGTTAAGATAAAGAGGATTTGTGAAAGCTTTTGCTTTTACTTATTGTATATTATCTTTTGCTTTTACTTATTGTATATTATCTTTTGCTTTTACTTACTGTCTGAGATGATAAAGAATTAGTGAACCCGAGTTTTGTCTGAATGAACAAATATTTTTCTATGAACATCACCCTGTTTGTCCCCTCCTCATGTTTCTCTCAACACTCGGAATGACATGTAGCATTGTACAGGTAGAAGTGCCTTCTTGTTTTGTTGGTCTGGTCCTGGAGAACTGCCAGCTTCCACATGCAAATCATGGACATGTCATTTTGGCTGATCCATCACCTATCTTGTTCTATCCCATAAGTAGTACTGAGGTCCGCTGTCTGGTTGATGTACCTGGTCAAAAAGTCCCTTCTATCTCGAATGGCGAAATGGCCAAATATTTGAAAGGTGTAGTTGCACCCCAGGTAAAGAATTGTTGAAAACTTTATCCTGAATGTCATACCATGTAATATAGTAGAATACACGCTTAAGTTGGTTGATGTTCAATGAGATGTTCATGTGGTTGTTCCAGGTCCCTCCTGAGATTAAAGATGCATTCATTGCCGCAGTTGATAAAGGAAACATCAGGACAATGCCAAACCGAAGCATGCCAGCTGCTCCGCATCCTACTCCTGGTGCTCTTCTCATGGGAGATGCATTCAATATGCGCCACCCCTTGACTGGTGGAGGAATGACTGTAGCATTGTCTGATATTGTTGTATTGCGTGATCTTCTCAAACCTCTTAATGATTTGAATGATGCATCTACTCTTTGCAGATATCTGGAGTCCTTTTACACCTTGCGCAAGGTAAAATCATTTGAAATCCTTCATCGCGTAAGCAACATATTTGGTTGCTTAAAGCTTGTACTTATTCTCTTCTATAAGAATCCTTTGCGAAGTAAGAACTCTATGTTGACTAGTGATAATGAAGGATCTGGAACCACGAAACTGACATTCCTTTGATGATTTCACCATTATCAATCTACCAATAACGACGCAATGTAAAAAGGCTTGGTTCATTAAATGTTCTACGATTTGAGACTCAATTCTCCTGCAGCAATTTGACACTTAACTAGAACATTTTTACCTTAATAGATATTGACTCGTTCTGCTCGCATATTTATCTGCAGCCTGTGGCCTCCACCATCAACACATTGGCTGGTGCCTTGTATAAGGTGTTTTGTGCTTCACCTGATCAAGCTAGGAAGGAGATGCGCGAAGCATGCTTTGATTATTTGAGCCTTGGTGGAGTATTCTCAGAAGGACCAGTATCTTTGCTTTCCGGCTTAAACCCTCGTCCTCTGAGTCTTGTTTGTCATTTCTTCGCTGTGGCTATCTATGGTGTTGGCCGCTTGCTGCTTCCTTTCCCATCACCCAAACGTGTATGGATTGGAGCCCGGCTAATATCGGTACGTGTCAATCTTACTTTTACTCGGTATTTTTGATCTTACACGTGTTCCCATGTTACCTTGTTTTGACAATTTCATGTTGATTCAAATGCAGAGTGCATCTGCAATCATTTTCCCTATCATCAAGGCGGAAGGGGTCAGGCAGATGTTCTTCCCTGCTACTGTTCCCGCATATTACAGGAAGCCCTCCTGAAGTGAGGTCGTAACTGCTATAAGCAGAATAAGGCTATGCCATTGTACCATCTCCATCAGTATTCTGTTCGTGAGCTTCAAGAGTCTAGCCAACTTTTAACATAATTTATGGTTGTTAGTGTTTTCTTGTAACTCCCATGAGTGATTACATTAGTAACTGGAAAGTCCATATAAGTTGTACATTCATATATTTGCCTCTTCACTGAACATTGATATATTTTTTTTCCCTTTAGTTTGGCCATGCCTATTTATATTGCTGACCTTGACAAATCTGTAATGGAGGACTGGTTGATTGTTTTTAGTGGTACCGAAGAAGTAATCATCTTTTAAAATTTGACAATAGAAGAGAAAATTGAGCAGGGATAATAATTGATCCTTTAAAGGCTCCAAGCTATAGAAGTCAGAGAGTGTTTTTCTCTTTGCGATGCCACAATGAACAATTTCAAGAAGTTTCTTCAAATCTTTTCCACCAAGTGACTAAGAATATAACATAATCAATTACTTACATGACCAATTCAGCCTTGGTCACTCAGATTCAATACAAGGCAAAATTCATAGGCTGAATACAGCCCTTTGTTACGACCCTAGAACATTATCTTTGGGCAAATGGGCACGGGACGTGTCACTTTTCTCTCTTTATTTGACATCTTGAGCTTTACTAAAGCCTGTATGATATACAATGTCAATCTCTATGTTCAGCTACCCCAAATCACAATTTGCACTCTTCCAGGATGAGTTGGGAGTCAGCAGAGGAATTGCTAAACCAACAAATCCTGACTGTCAGAAGTACACTCTTGTACTTGTTAATTTTTAAGAATAAAAGAAATAAGAACCTATCTCAAAGTGTATATTGAAACCTCAATAAGCAGCCATGAGACCGCGTAGCACAATGCAGGAAGCAAATGGTTCGATTCCCAGGAAGCCATCATGAAGGACCGCTTGGACTAGCTAGACTAGCATACAACATCATGTGGACATGACCTCTTAAAATGTTACAGAAAATATGCAGGCATTTATCATGGCTCATTTATCTGCTCGTGCCATTCTTCCTTTCCGCCTTTATAGCCTCATATGACTTCATGACTTCCTTAAACTTTGCTTCAGCAGTCTCTGCAACCATGACACAATATCAGATATTTATTACCTGATGCAAGTAGTATCATTTCTTTCCTCTTGTTTTTCCCGAATTCGAAATAGGTAATACAAGAATAAAATATCAAATAGACCAGCCAATGTATTTCACCTTTGTTTTGCTGATTCTGATCAGGGTGAAACTGCTTTGCCTTTTTCCTAAAGGCAGACTGCAAGTTCAAAAAAAGGCACTTTCAGTTAATCTTTTCAATATAAGAAAATCTTTCCACAGTGCGCGTCACATACAGAAAGAAGCAGAACATATAGTCAAAACTGAAGGACCATTGAGACATCAACTATCAGATGCCCTTGCAAATAGCCCAAATTGGAGGATTAATCAATTTAAGATAACACCAGCAGAGATCTGTGTGTACAAGTATGTACAAAAACCAGCAGTTTCATAGAATCTCCTAGTAATCGGTGATGCCAACACTACCCAGATTTTTGACGCGGCAGACGAAAAATGGACTTTAAGTCAAATGTTTGTTTCTTTTTCCTACCAGTTACTCTCACCATTTCCTAGTGAACGCCTTTGTTTATCCTTTAAAATATGTAAAACTGGATTCTCGTTCTCGCACTCCGCTGCAACGATGAATTTACAAGGGTTTCCATAGAGTTGAAAATAGGGAGCAAAGTTTCCTGAAAAGAGTGAACTTGTCCTATGTCATTTCTCGTTAAGTATTGTTTGAACATTTAGCCTAAATTAGTGGACATCACTCCGACATAGACTGGAAAGGAAAGGTGGACATTCAATTTGAAATAAAGGAGAAGCAAGCTAACATATGAAAGTACTTGTGGATATCCGATTTCCCAATTCCAAAAAACACACTTGAGCAGAAAATTCTTGCCAAGTCTGAAATGTTTTTTTAAACTGAAATTTGTTGGAAAATGCTCAAGTATCTTTGTTGTAGCACGACAGTAAATTCAGACCTGAAGCTACTCAAAAGTGTTCTGTTCTACAAGGCTAAGATAATTCTACAAAACAAAGCAATGAGCTTGGATCTTAGTCAAAAGTATTCTGATCGCTCTTTCTCCTTCCTAGTGCCAAATATAGACCTAGGAGCAGCACCAAGGACATAAATATTAATCCTGTCAACCAAGTAGGGTGGTAGTGCCCAAAAGCACCCCCAAAATCTTTTCTCAGTTATTTAGTTCTCTATACCAACACCCCCCC
>JAPFFP010000080.1:22306957-22328034 GCA_026153255.1 Solanum medicagineum | reverse complement strand
ATGGTAGTGGTAAGGTCTGCGTACATTCTACCCTCCCCAGACCCCACTTGTGGGATTTTACTGGGTATGTTGTTATTTATTGTTCCAACAGAATACAGAAGAACATGAAAGTTTAAAAAGGTCAGAAGCGGCAACGGCCCACACTCAGGTGGAAAAATATCAGACCTACTCAACTTCAATTTGTAGAATCCATCTATCCATTGTTACAAGTCTCCAAGAGAAGAAGAATATACAAAAGCCAATGAATAGTATGCCCTCGTTAACAATAAAGAGTTGCCATGCACAAAGGTATTTACATATGCCTTTATACTCATATTTTCTTCCACCTTGGTTTACAGCTACCTCCCACCCCAGCTAGGAATGCTTTCATTAATACATGCAAATACCCAAAAGCCCTCCACTCCATTCTATTCTCCTTATCTCCTATACTTGAATAACTATAAATACTTTGCATGAACTCCCCTTTCAATTCCATTACTAAGTGGCTCTTCTGAAACTAATTTCCTACATGTTTCTTGTGGCAAACTCAAATATATTATCCAATCTATCGAGACTGGCTAACACCCGAGGATATATATACTTCACGTCTCGACACAACCTATCCAACCAAAAATGTATATGGTGGTTGCTCCTGACAGTTTCACATTAAGGGTAGCTGTCCTGACAATGAACTTTGTAAAATCATCTTTTCCTTCATAATTTCCTTCTTGTAATAACCAAAAGATAAAAAGGGTTTATATCATTCCATTACTGGAGACGAACTTTCCATAAACTTGTCAATAAAACGAGAACTCAGACAGTCATTTGAACATCTTCATCTCCCACTACCTGATAGTTTCTATCTGGCAACAATAACTTTTCCGGATAATGTCTCTATGTATACAAGATAATATCTCTATGTATACAAGACATTTCTCCAGTGGTGCCATATTAAATATTTTTGATCTCTTAATCATTCCCCCTAACCACAGAGAGAGATTTTCTTCTCCAACAAAAGATATCACCTTCCCTTATCTTTTTTTTAATACTGGAGAAATCTCGAAAGGTCACTGATGCACGGTTCGAAATCAGTGAATAATGAACCTGCACCTTTAACCTTCTCTAATTAAATAACAAAATTTTGTCTGCGAAGACAGGGTTCGAACCATGACGTGCACCTAACTTGCAAACCAGTTTTGGTGACCGAATCTTTCTGATTGAACCTATCAATGTAAAATGACCTAAGTATCACCTCCGGCTTTTAATTTCATCAACTGAAACTGAGAACAGAAGCTCATTATGGATAGATATTAACCAGCACCTTACTTCCATGGTGGTCCCACACTTTGCCACTTCTTTGAAGGTTTTCTCCTCTGCAATTTACACCACAATTTCACTGGTGCTTTGTATATCTAAATCGCATGGCATCCTTTTTCTTATAAATCTTCTATAAGATTGCCTTAGCTGCAGAGTTACGCAGATTTTGAAGGGGTAGAACATAATGCCTAAACTCCTTGGCTCCTAACCCAGGCAAATCAATATGTTATTTATGGTAAGGACACGAGCAATTGTTTTTGGATGCAGTATGGTGTTTCAATTTAAAAAAACATCAAGAAGCTGCATGATAACAAGGAACATAATTACAAGGAAACAAAAGTACAAGAGTCGTAAGCCCCTATACATTTACTCCATCCAAAATAGAGTGCTAACAAACTCCAAAGAATGTCCAGTATTAGTAATTGGGGATAGCTTTGTCCAACAAAAGGCTGACTAAACATTTAGCTTTAAGTGACTGATTGATTCATGATTTCTCTTGCATAAATAAGATACATTGACCAACTGAAAGCCTCTTCTGCTAAGGCTGTCTTGAGTAAGGGAATGAACAATTATGCATGTTACAATGTATTAGTGCCAAATTCTGTGCATCAGTGCCATGTTAGGTGGAACTCTTCCCTTCTACAGAGGTCGTAAAGAGTATTAAGATTTTAGGATTTTCCTGAGCGGATTGTTAAACTGAATTCCATTGCTTAAGACAACTCATTTTTGTAACAAAAAGTACATGCAAATAGGATCATCGATCATGTAAAGATGATTCTTTTCCTTTGACAAGACTTGATTTTAGCTACATCTCTTTCCATTTTATAGTTCATTTCTGGCTTTAGAGATTTTATCAGTTATAATCACCCTCAAAACACAATGCAACCTCTCAAAAAACATGAACAAATGAAGGTCATCCCCAAAAATAACAACATATTAACCTGTAAGCAAATTAGCATCATTGTGGTTTCTAAATATAATTAAAATTAACACTCATATGGCAGAATTACTACTATTATGGCAATTAATCAGGACAAAAATTTATTCACAACTGAGCATTACAAAAACTGAGAAACCTAAATATCCACCAAGTTCCTTTCTTTCCCAGTTTGATAACCAAATATCAAACCCCACAATAAAATATTCACAACCCATTTTCCCTAAATGCCCAATTACCATCCAACATATTATAGATCAGATATTTCAAGATTACTCAATAAAGCTTAGAACTTTACAGAAACCACTAAAATTGGACACCCAAATTCAAACTGATGAAAAAAAATATATAGAAACCAAAAAAGCATGAGATGGGGTAAGAACCTACGGCGAAAGTGGTGGCAGTAGCTCCGATTAATGCAAAAACAAAAATACCCCAAAGTTTCATCTCATCTTTTTCTTGATAAGGTTTTCCCCTGTTGTCTTCATCATCTTTTCCACTACCCATATTTGATTAGCTTAAAAAATTTCACCGGAGAATTGTAATCACTGTAATAAGCTGGTAAAACAGCCGATGAAACATTCTACGCTGTGTGGTTAATGGAATCCAGAATCTTATATGGTTTTTCTTCTTCTACGCCGACTTCAGATGAAATTTTACTTTGTATTTTGTCTATTTTCTTCTTCTTTTTTCCTGTTATTTTTCAACTTCGCTTTTTGTTTCTCTGTGGTTTTAATTAGCTGTGATAATTCCCAGTGACCCGCTAACGCTTGTCGGACCTTTTCGGGTCAAGCCCCGCTTTTTGGGTTTAATGTAAAAGTAGTCATCACTTTGTCCAACAACAGTTGTCTATTATATATTTGATACAAGGATTAACAATGGCAAACTAACAAATATAATTTTTTAAAAAGTGTAATAAGATAATGATTTTAAGTAATGATAAAGTTAAATTAGGAATTATATTGTAAAATTATCTCTTGATTTCATAATTTGGACAAATATTATTAGATATTTATTTTATTGTAGTGAATACCTATTATTGAACGGAGCAACAACGATATATTAAGATTTTTTCATTCTTAGTTTAAAAAATTTAATTTGAATCTTATAAATAAAAAAAAAGAATTAAGTTGAAGTCATCGCTTTTAAAAATAGGATATGCAAATAGTGAATTTAGATTAGTCAATGCAAGTCTAAAAAATAATTTCTTTTTAATAAAAGATGTTGCTCTAAAAAGTAAGTCATGTAAAGAGCAATTTAAATTGATATAAGTATAATTTTAACGTGGACATTGAATATCAAATAAGAAATAAAAATTAACAAAATCATAATATCAATCTAATTAAGTAAATTTTTTTATTCTTCAAAGTTCGAGTAAGTAGATTCAAATCAAATTTAAAATGGATAAAATTTATTGACTTTATAATAATTATAGTTTGATGTATAATCAAATAAAGATAAATTCACAACAAATTAATGAAAGTATTATAAATATTAATATATTAAAATATTTCGTATCAGTCATATCAAATAATTATATTTTCTTAAAAATTATGATGCTTAACTACTTCACCATTTAAAGTTTTTCCTTTGCATTTTAATTCAAAAAAAAAATAAAAATCATTGGTGTTGAAATTTTATATCACAATAATCTGAATAACTTTCTCTTTCTATTTATCAATCTTTTATATAAATACCATTAACCAACTCTTTTCCTATTGTCAGCTTATAATAATTAGTATAAAAAGTCGAAATTTGTATAAAGAATATGGACACACATACATTATATTTTTTAATTAATATATAAAGTTAATATATGTATTATTTTTTTAATTAAAAAAAGATGTTGCCGGGTCGGGTGGGTGCAGAATGGGATTCCTAATCAGAATCCGGGCTCCGAAATGTGAGCAAATCCGTTGAATGACAACCGCTCCAATCCCCACGCGCCAATTTCACAAGCTTCTACCATACGCGCCTTTCTTTCCAAATCTGCAAATCTACAGCAAACACTTTCTCCTATTTCTCTAAACAATTTCCAATTTTATTTTTTTTATTCATCAGATATATATCATTGTATACTGGAATCTCCAAAACCTTGTAGATTTTTCGGATCGTTATTCGTTGTTCACTACTGATTCAGGTACAGACAAATGATGTTTTGCCATTGTCTATTTATTTGAAACAAAGACCTCAAAGTTTCTTCCTTTTTCCTTCTTCTTCCCTTTGTATGAATATGGGTATAATGTTGTTTCTTGCTCTTTTTGTTTGCTAATTATAGTAAAAAAATGATTTTTTTTTGGCTCTTTGTTGACACCCTTTTAGTTTCCATTCAAGGGTGTGGTTAACAAATACTTATTATATGGTTAAATGCTATCAAAATGGGTTTAAATGTTGTTTTCTTGCTCTGTTTTCTCCCTAATTATAGTTAAAGATTGATCTTTTAGTCTCTTTATTGACACCCTTTTAGTTTCCATTCATGGGTGTGGTTAACAAATACTGCATGAATAAATGGTTCACCACAATCCTTTTTGTGTTTTTCCTCGTATCAAAATGGGTTTAAATATTGTTTTATTGCTCTTTTTGTTCCCTAATTATAGGTAAAGATTGATGTTTTTCTCTTTTTGACACATTTTTAGTTTCTATTCATGGGTGTGGTTAACAAATAGTAGTATATAGTAAAATGCTTCACCACAATCCTTTTGTGTTTCTACTCGTATCAGAATGGGTTAAAATGTTGTTTTCTTGCTCTTTTTGCTCCCTAATTATAGTTAAAGATTGACTTTGATCCTCTTTCTGGACACCCTTTTAGATTCTATTCATGGGTGTGGTTATAAAATTTTCTTACATGCTTCACAACAATCCTTTCTGTTTTCCTCATATCAAAATGGATCCTTTTCTGCTCCCTTTTTTGGCTTATTATAGTCATATAATGAATATTTGAATGTGTTGTTCTCTGACCCCCTTGTAGCTTCTTTTCATGTGTTTGGTTAATAAATACATAGTTAGTAATCATTGTTTTCTTAAAAAACTTCTTGTGTTTGGTTAATAAATCCATAGTTACTAATCATTGTTTTCTTAAAAACTCGTTGTTTTCTAATATCGAGATATTGCCATATTTGGAGACTTCTGCGAAAAAAATCAAAGATGTTAGATATGAGAGCTGTTGCAACTTTTGGTATCTAGTTTTGGTTTTGACATTATAAGTTGTTGATTGATTTTTATTGATTAAAATTTACCCAGGAAATCAGGTTTTTTTTAGTTACAAGGAACCTATAATGATGTCAAGGAGGCCTATCAACCCTTCTCGACGTGTAGCAGATAATGGAGCTTCTTTGTTAGAAGGCTCGATTCGGTCAAAGACACGGTCTCCCCCATATTTAACAGTTGGACTTGTTATTGTGGTACTTATTCCAGATTCTGATGCTAATAGTTATTTAATTGTTATCATTTTGGACGCCAGTGGATTAATTTTGGAAAATTACTAGCCTCAAGTCATTTAAATTGTAATGTTATTTTTCCTTTTGGATATTCTAGGGAGCATTTCTTCTCATAGGGTACTTTTACCGTGACACAGGTTTGTATCTGAATCCTTGGTACTTTATGAGTTATGTTTACTTTTGAAAACATAGTATTATGCCCCCAAAAATGAAGAAAAACGAAAACAAGATATTTTAGCTGATTGATCAACGTTGGAGCTCTATTATTACACTAGATTCCAAGATTCCTTTTTTGGTGTACCTATTGAGCCAGATGACAGGAAACTTTCACGTCCGATTTTGAAGGGGAGCCTTATGAGAAGGCATGTAGTCCTTGTCATCAAAAGTTTAATTTTGTGAAGAGGTGAAAATTGTTGGGTATGAAAACTAGGGGCATTACAGTTCATAGCCAATAACTTTACGTTTAAAATAAAATAACAATTAAAACACTTTTGTTGACTTGGAGGACTCCCTACAGGTTTTTTTAATTTAGATTAACTGTATATTGAAAAAGAACCAATAGTACTTGTGCATGACCAGTCTTCCCTTCTTGAGGATGTCTAAAGATAGTTTCATGGCAGCTACATATGCACAAGTAAAAGATGTCTCACATGAATTATTTTCGACATATTTCTTAAGTTTCATCTTCAAACAAATAGTGTTCTATGTCTTCTTTTTTAAACATTTTAACTAAGGAGTGGCCTACATCATGTTTTGATGAATGTTTTTTTTTAAATAAGAATTTCAAATGAATCTCAGCTCTCAGTAATGGTGATGAAGGTGAGTTAATTACATGTGTTTCCTTCTCTCAACTTGAAAGTCTTGTTCTGCCTCTAAGTATTGTTCTTTACTTCACACTTCCTGCCTCTGTGTCTTGTTCCTTACTTCACTTTGACACTGATAGAGGGATTAACATTGGTTGTAGGTACTTTTGCCAGTATTAAAGGAGCTATCAATAGAGTGGAAGGTACTTGCTCATGCATTATTCTAAAGGATTTGAGTTTTGACATGTTTATGTATCAAATGCCACATGAATTATGTGATTTAATTGAAGTGCTGAGACATTCTTTTAATTGCTTAGTGAAAATGGTTCTAACTATGTGCTCATGAACACCTCATGTATGTAACAAGAACTTTTGTTTGGTCCTTAATGATAATTGCAGTCACTACTGGGATCTGCCTGGGGCTTTACTCTAATGATAATTATAAAAATCTATTATAAGAAGGCTCATGTAGTATGAACCATCTAAAAATTACTTAAAACAAATGTCTATTGGGACATAATAAAAATAATCTCTCTAGCAGCCTAAGCCTTTGGTGAGTTAGTCACACGCTTGAACATGGATCTGAGTAGACAAGAGGCCCTGGGTTCAAATCTTGCAGCCATCCAAAAAGAAAAAAGTATTTCCATGTGTTTAGTCCATGAAAACAAGGGCTAACAATTGAGAGTGTGTGTTGAGACATAATAAAATCAAGCCACTAAATCTTTTAACAACTAAGCTTTTAGACTATGTTGCATCGACTCTCCAAAAGTGTCGTCGCGTGCCTGTTAGATTCTCCCAATATGCACTACTTTTGAATAGTCCAACGCACCCGTTGGCATTTTCAAAGAGTTTGAGCAGCATAGCTTTTAGATGAGATGGTCACACGCTTCAACAATGCCTTTGGAGATGACATTCAACAGGATTCTTGTGTTCCACGAGGAAACCTGTGTGCATTGTTATCACATAGTCAGTCTGTCTATCAGCTTCAATATACTAATATCAATCCAGAAACTTCATGTTTTAGATTTCTGTTCTGCTATTGATTCACTGAAAAATTCTTTAGTCTGATGATCATCTGCAAACTTTTCCCCGATACTATATGCATCATTTACTCATAAAGGCATAGAGGAGGTAACAAGATTAGTAATTATCATTTGTCACTCTAAGTGGGTGGAGTGACTATGCATTATACCTATCAGAATCTTGATATAGTCTATATACAAAGCTACTGACTTCCAATCTTCTTATTAGAATAAAGTCTTAGTTCTAATTCTTTGGTTTAAATTGGGTAATTGTGCATATCAGTTTATTTGCCTTGGCATTTTTGAAGATGAAGTTACTGTTTTTTTTAAATTGCAGTTGAATTATGATTTACAACATGTTTTACTTCTGCAGCAGATCTTTTATGTACTGCAGAGGTCCAAAAGACGATTCCTTTTTTGAAGAAAGCATATGGCGATAGCATGCATAAGGTGCTGCATGTTGGCCCTGATACTTGCTCGGTAGTTGCTAAATTATTAGAAGAGGAAGATACTGAAGCTTGGGGTATAGAACCATATGATACAGAGGATGCAGTTCAGTTCTGCAAGAAACTTGTGCATAAGGGCATTGTTCGTGTGGCTGACATAAAATTTCCTCTTCCATATCGTGCAAAATCATTCTCTCTTGTGATTGTCTCTGATGCGTTGGACTACTTGTCTCCAAAGTATCTTAATAGGACCCTTCCCGAACTGGCAAGGGTGTCATCTGATGGACTCGTTATTTTCACGGGTAAGAAGAGTTTGTATTAGGTGTTATGTTTAGATGACAGCCAGTCTAAAATGGAAGTTTATTTTGCATTCGTTGTACTGTCCGAGCTAAGCTGCTTCCGATCCTTCACTTCCTATCAATCTATATTTTGGTGTTTGCTCTTTTGGATTACACACATATGAGTAGGAGTCTTTATCTCAATCCTAGAGAGTGCGTTTTAACATGTAGAACTTATTTTTTTTATCTCAGTATTTGGTCATAGTAGCACATTCCTTCACTGATAGACAAAGCTAGATAGAAAATTGATTATTTGTTGCCTTAATTTTGATTTCCTTCCTTTCTGATGTCTCTTATACAGTATACTTTCAATAGGTTCCTATCCCTCCCTTTATACTAGGTCCAAAATGCCCTATCTAGTTTTCTCCTTTGAAATAGGACAAAGTTGACTGGGAGAAGTTCCTGTTATCACCATCGTTATTGCTGCGGAGGATAGAAGTACATCACCATTTCTGTTTAGTTACCTAAATAATATCAAGAAAAGCTGAATATCTATAAGATTTTATAGCAGGGATATTAAGGATGAATTGTCAGATTTCACACACTAACACACACAGAGAAAAGAAGAGGACATCCATATCCATTGGATGAAGTTTTTTTTTTTGGATAAATGGCATTAAACTGCTTTCTCAGATGTGAATATAACAGGCATGAAAGTGAGTAGATGCGACAAATGGGAGAAGTTGGATCACCTGTGTTAGTAAAACTGCAGAAGAATATAGCAGATACAACATGCTTTTTTCCTTTACTTTCCTTTACTGGAAAAGAACAAATTCATTTCTGAATCATGCAATAACTTTTTGTTACTATGAAAAAAGAATACTTGAGAATTGATTTTGCCTCCTTTCCTGTTTAACAGTGATAATATTATAGTAGGATCTGGTATGATGATACTCATGCATACAGATCCTTCTTCTCTACATGAATGGTTCATTATTGATTCCAAATCAATGCAACGTGACGTACTTCCAATTCTGCTAACATGCTTTTATTCTTGTATAACTTTTGGTCAGTTGACCTCTATAGAGTAACATTCTGCATTTCGGATGCGTTGGCAAGTCTGATCACCTAGCTTTCATAGAGTTGTTAACTCCTTCAGTTTTCTTTTTCGAGATCTGACCATATTAATGCCATGCATAAGCTTTCTAAGGAGTTAGAAATGCCTTTAGAGCATTTTCATACCTGTGTCTTTTATTCCATCATGATTGCTTATATAATATATTGGCTGAGTTCTGCATATAAGAGACAAGTTAAAATGGGAAACCTTGTAATTCAGAGAATTGTATTGGTGTTCATCTGATGTTAATATTTGATAATTGCAGGTTATCCACGTCACCATAAAGTTAAATCTGCGGACAAGTCCAGATTTGGGGGGCTGGTAAGTGACCTGTCCTGCGTCGTATAACTTTACATATTTTTATTACAGTATATGGACATTTGACATCTCATAAATTTTAGCATTGTGAAGCCAATGTGTTGGATCCTGAGACTTTAATCCTAGTTAGGAGCCTTCGATCCTTATATGATGTCTTATGGTTTACTGTTCTTGCTTTTTTAGTTAGGTTGATCTAAATTCTTGATGGTGCCTTGAAAAAGATTTGAGTTCATTTGAAACCTCATTATAACACTGTCGTTCATGCAGTAGCGTATCACTGCTTGTCGAAAGTCGGGTTTTCCATTTTCCTATGAAAAGGAAAAAAGTGTGGACTTCATGCTGTAATGGTGCTGCCCCAATAAATTGGCAGCCAAAGTTTTATTGTGAAATATTTTAGTGCAAACCCTGCTCGTGATATCTTTCTCTCTGTCTATTGTCTATAGTACATTGACTTATTTTGAAACCTGATGCCAACTATTTCCACCTTTGCTTTCTATTCTCTCTGAAGGCCAAGTTGAGGAGCTCAACGTGGTGGGTGCGATATTTTGTTCAAACAAGTTTAGAGGAAAATGAAGTTGCTATCAAGAAATTCGAGCAAGCTGCTTCAAAGAAATCTTATGTTCCTGGCTGCCAAATTTTCCATCTGAGATCTTACCGTTGATATAATTTTACAAAAGTTATACACAGAAGGAAGCGCGCATAGCTCGTGGATAATGGTCAAGATATGCTGCGACAATGCTGGAAGTTGTTGAGAATAGCAGGTGTCTCCTTGAAAAGTCACAGAGTGTACCGCCCATCTTGATGAAGTGTAATCTTATTATATATATATGAGGTTATGACAGTTGATTTATTGCAAAAGGGTAATTACATTGCTGTTTCATGGGAGATTTTGTGATTCTGGTTTTAATGGAGAATTAAACCAAATGATACACATCATCTGTATTTCTCTTTTTGTGTTGTGTTTGTTTTTTGTTCCTACTTATTTCTGGTTAATGTATAGGTGACAAAATCCACATATCTTGTCTTCCCTTTTCATGTCTTACTATTTCACGACTTGAATTTGTGGTCTGTGATCACACAAGATAAGATTACAGCTACACTAAGGCCCCCCCTCGACATTTCTATAATGGGGAATAAAGGGCAAGTCTGGTGCACTAAAACTCTCTTCTTCCTAACGGTGAATAAAGGGAAAATAAAAATAGGAAAAGTTTCACAGTCTCGGTGTACTAAAGCTTCCGCGCGTAGAGTCCTAGGAAGGGCCCGACCACAAGGGTCTATTGTACGCAGTCTTACCTTGCATTTTTGCCGAGACTATTTCCAAAACTTGAATCCGTGACCTCCTGATCACATGACAACAATTTTACCAGTTACTCCAAGATTTATTTCAGGAAAAGTCCCACGGTGAAGGCACTAATTTTCAAAGTTTAGTACTGAACTCAATAAAGTGCTGCAAACAGAGACAAGAGGTGACTTTAACTTGAGTAGAAGGGCCTTTTTGTGGATCCACAGCTGGGAATATGTTCTCATAAAGGGAGAACAGTTGATAAGTAATAGTGGGACAACAATGGTCAATTATTGCTATCAATGTCCTAATAAAGCATTAATATCAAATCACCACTTTGATTAGTTGATTTTCTTAGTTTCACTTTGTTTTCCTTTGGCCTTATTACTAATCCTTGCAACAATCATGCATGTTACAATTGATATTATTCCATGCAATACGCAAAAAAATTGATAACGAGCGGTATTATTTTTCCTTGTATTTTATCAGACCAATACAATTTTTTTTATAGATTATTTTATGTATATATTTAAGGCAAATTTTACAAAGTGATGGTGACATCTGTTTTATTTTATAGGGCTGAGTGTAGACTAGTCAAGAACGCACACATTGATGAGCTGAATGTGTAGGCATAACAGAGGAGATAAGATCTTCAGAACGAGGTCATGAGACAAGGTTGACTGATCCTCCGTGTTAGATAAGATGAGAGAAGCAAAATTGAGATAGTTCAGACATGTAAAGAGGAGCGCGACACAGATGCACTAGTGAAAAGGCAGGAGAGGTTGACTATATAGAAGGTTTTGGGAGACTAGACAGATTTAAGACAAATAAGAAATGGGAGAAGTCGATTACACAAGACTTTGACACATTTTTAACTTACTAAGGACATATCACCATAGATGAGAAGATTTGGAGGTCGCGAATAAAAGTAATATGTATCTAGTACTCGAGTGTTGTAGTATTAGTTGGTATATGGCATATATGCATAGTATCTTGTTCTCCTATCATTTTCACTATAACATGCTACTTTATTAGTTGTTGTGTTTATCTTGCTATTTTGTGCCCCCTCCGTCTCCGCCTTTTTTTCTCTCTCATTTTTTTATCATACTTTTGATTACATTTGTTTTGAGCAAAAGATCTATCAGAAATAACTTCTCTATCCTATAAAGATAAAAGTAAGGACTCAACGTGTCTCTCCCCTTGAATAGAGCTATCTAAAAATTACTACATTATTAATAATGTAGATAATTTTTATACACTAAATTGGAATCACATGTATACTGTTAAATAAAACTTGTGAAATGAAAAGGAATTGAGTGTGTGAGAGAGATATATATGGCATAATACAATGTCTAGATTGGAAAAAATATTAAAGGAGAAAGCCTATAGCATAACTTATTTGAGGAAACAATATCTTAAATTCGACCTACCTTTAAATGGATCAATAGTGATTTTTCAAGTAAGATGATAAGAGAAAGTCTATCTATATTGAGTTTTCTCAATTGCACACAGGCAACTTACCAAATGTAGAAATGTACTGGAACACTAAAATAGACAATCTTTTAAGAGGGTCAAAAGTGTGTATTTTAAAAACGTGAAGTGTTTCACCAAATATTTGGGAGAAAATAATTGTTTATGTAGAGTAACACTAGCTTTTCCCTGAAAATAATTTGGTAACCATGCAAATATTATCATTACGAGAGCAAAAGTTTAACCTAAAGAGCCTTGTGCACAATGACCGCACCTCAAGTCTCCAACAAAACACAAAAACTAATTACATTGAAGCCTTTGTAAAAAGCTACTACATCTATCAACTTTCTTTGATGAACTCAGTCTCTCTATTCTAACTATAGTCTTCGTCTTATTTCAATTGTATATATCTACATCTTTTGAAAATAATATGCTTTAAAAAAAGTTTGTCCAACATTAATTGTTGTTCAAAAATACTTTTTTATTAATCAAACACAAATTACTTCTCACTAAATTTTTTTTTGAATAATACTTAAAATAAATTAATTTTATAAGTTTGATCAAACATGCTTCGAATGATATGACTATAATTAACATGGGTTGTAATGCATTGGTGGGAGTGTTTCACCCTTACCTGGGAATGAAAAAAATCCTGTTGGGAGCGCCGCCCCCAAATGAAACCCTGCAGTGTGTGATCCGAATTTAGTCGGGGACTCCACGGACTTTGGACACCGGTCAGAAAACCAAAAAAAAAAGGGATGATATGACTACATATTTATGTACATCTTTCTCCGTAGAGTTTTGCTACTTAAATTTCTTACTATAAAAGCTAAATGACTTTAATAAATACATTTTCCATGAGTTATCATATATGTCTCATAACTTTAGTGTACGTGCCATAAATTCTACCTTAAATGGAAATAGATAAAATTATAGAGGTCCATATATAGAGACTACTCTCTTATCTTATGCTTTTCCATCTTTCTTTTTATAATCAAACATGATAATTTGGGTATGGATTGTACTTACTTTTTTGTTACAAGAAGCCTATGACAAGAAGTTACACTACCATATATTTGGATTACGTGGCTGTGTATATCTGCATACACGTATGCATGATTTTAATTGTTAAATTCTATCTTATTTATCGATAGATAATTTTAGTTTCTTTTTTTGGCGGGTCAGGGTCCTTTTGTCACAAATGGAGGACAGAGGGGCTCAACCAATTCAACAATCCTCGCATTTTATTCAAAGTCAGTCAAATAACTGAGTTAATATTAATTATTATTAATGTATTAATCAAAAAAATTCAGATAATTGTTTCCAATATTTGAACATGAAGATATACACATTGCCATTCTTTACACCCCAAAACATTAGCTATAAAGAGAAAAATGGATAACATGCAATTCTTCAAACGTACTACTTCATGCATGTGTTCTTTTGTATATTTCCATTTTAGTGTTCCTAGGTATGGACAAGAAATTAACACTTTTTAATATAGGGGAATGAAAGGTGAGTACTATTCCAGATAAAAACACATTTTGGATAATTTAATGAGAAATTATTAAAATTTATGTTAACAACGAGCTATTTAACGATAGACTGATAATAAACTACATATATAAATATATATATATACACATTTTAAATAGAGCCCAATTGTCAAGCACGTAAAAATTCATTATCAAAATTTAGAATCATGACTTCTATTGGTTTTGATACTATGCATAGGGACCGCGCGAACCCTCACCCCAACCCCGCATTAGTATGATATTGTCCGCTTTGGACCAAACCCCCAGGAATTTATTTTTGGTCATCTCCCAAAAAGCCTCATACTAATGAGGTTGTGTTTAACCTTATAAGTTGGTCATTTGCTCTTTCCACAATCGATGTGGGAAGAGTTTGCATCCCAACACATATTGAGACGCGTAACATTTCATCGAAAATTTAAATTGTTAGAGCTAGTTATCACACTTTGTTGAACAACCACTTGCATTTACTTTCTCTTTTCAAAGTAGTTGTTAGTTTAGCTTTTCGAGGACTAATTATTAAATTAAATTTTTAAAATTTAAATTTAAATATTTAAAACTATATAAAACATATTATGATGAACTGATATGTTTTAAAATGTTTCTCAAAAATTCTTATATAATATTTAATTCTTAAAAGAAAATAATGACAAATATATATATATGACAAAATGGGTGGAAAGTTGAAAGCGTAGTGCATATAGCTAGTGTATATTGAATAAGAAAACTTTAAATAATGTAGGTGCTTTTTCAAACATATTTGCAGAAAATTGTTTTGACTTTTATTTCACTGCCATATTCTGAAAATCTCACGAGGAAACTTTGCTATTCGTCAAATGGTAGAATTAATATAAACCATTTCAGCTGTGTGCATGCTAGCTGTATATTCATGTTATATTATCAACATTTCTTTTTCACACTCCATATACAATAAAGCAGGTAAATAACATAATAGAAAGTATTGCTTTCTTATCATTTTAAAAAAAATAAAATTCTTTCTCAAGTGTGCATCATGTGCGTAAACGGTCGTGTTACTCTGTGGTAATACTATTTTTTCAATGGAAAATGTTTACCCATAAAATAAGTGAGTTTCTTATATTTTAATTAGCGTTTGACAAGTAAGTAAAAAAAGTGGTAACACTATTTTTTCAATGAAAAATGTTTTTCCATAAAATAAGTGAGTTTCTTATACTTTAATTAGTGTTTGACAAGTAAAAAAATATTATCGTATACAAATATTTATATATAATCTAGCAAAACACTATAAAAATGAGATGAGATACAGTGATCATCGAGTGAGGGTTGGAAGGTGATAGGATAGAGTGTCTTTTCTACAAATTTTATCAGAAAAATTATTTTTCTCATTTTCTAATTAGCTTATTTCTAGGAGAAAATATTTTTCAAATAATATTTTCCCTTCCATACCAAACATACCGATATTTTACATATTGTAATTTGTCACTAATCCATGCTTGGTATAGAAAGAAACACGTAATTATTACGAATTTTAAGCACCTCTATATGATAGCATTTCACTAAAGGGTGAGGTTCTTTTTAGAACCGATTTGTCATGTAATTATGATATATTATAGTGAATAAGATTTTTGAATAATCAAATAATGCTATTATAAAGAGATTTAACTGTAATTTGGTAGTGGTAGAAGTTATTTACGTTATCAGCACTATCTATTATTTCAATTTGGTGGGGGTAGTTGTTTAGTAAATTAAAGGAAACAAAGTGTTGGCATGGTTTTATTATGCTTAGAACAATGAGTTATGGTGTAACGTGAGAATGCACGTTATATGTTACCCAATGAAGTGACCTTAAGGACCCCAAAAGATCTTAGAATGATGGTTTTAAGGGTGCATGGAAGAACCCTAGAACGATGCTCTCACATGATCTTTCACACTCTTTGCATTCACAAGCCACATGATCTCCTCCTACAAACATTTATTCATAGATAGCTAGTGTTGAGTTAATTGCGTGGTGGAATAATTGGGATGAATGAGATCGAGATTGCTTCACTTATAATTAATCAGATGTTTCAATTTCGATTTTAGAAATGAAGAAACTTTGGGTACAAGGTCTATCCATAAGGGCCGGTACTAATTAGCTTGTCCTCCTCTTAAACCCTAGCATATAGGAATTACTATGACAGCTAGGGTCTACAATAGAGAAGAAGATTATGCCTATCTTTAATATCTAGGTTGTGGACAAAGGGATTCCATCTGCTTCGTACCCGACTATCAATGACTCAAGTCGTGGTTGCTGCAGATCTACTCCTACTAAACTACTATTTACGATTCAAATACAACAATACGGATTAATCTTCACTTAGTATAATATGGATTAAACGTCTCCATCAACCAATCATATAATTGAAAGCTTATAGAAATGGTAAACTAGCTCTAAGGCATATTTGTCAACCATGTTTTGAACTAATTATATAAACGTCATATATATTGACAATTGTCATCTTGCCTAACTTATCATGTTCGAATCAAAGAACAAAGACACTCACAATAATATGCAAGTCTAATAACTCCTTAGTTAAACATACATATAAGTGGAAAGGCAAATACATTCTTTTTTCTACATAGCAAATAATGCTAGCTAGGAGAAACCCAAATTGATATCGATCATGTGCACACACTTATAGAGTAACACGTCTACAAAAATATAACACATACATAAACTCTGGAACATTCATATACTTATAAATGGCTTGAAACATATTATTGAAACAACTTGGTTGGTTTACTTCAATATTTATAGAAACTAGAAATTCTCCTTCCATATCATCATTTTGTATTTTTATGTGAGTAGGGAAAACAATAATACTCCTAATTTTAATATTCTTAACGTCGAACCCATTATATCCAAAAGTTATGTGTTCATTAGTAGTATTTATTGCTGAATATATACTTCATATTAAAATATTGATTCAGATGAACCTGGTATCATCACTCTACATCAGTTCTTTAATCCGAACGCTCTTATTATCCTTCACATGTATAAATGTTACACTTAATATATTATTGTTGTTGAGAAGGTTTTTAATGTGATACATACGTTAAAAAGATTTCCTTTTATTTATTAAATTTTATATCAAATTAAACTTATGAGCCTTCTGGAAATGGCCAAAAGTCTCTCGTCCAACTGTGGAAACTTTAAAAGTTACAACACTTTGACGTTTCTACATATACTGACGTTTCTACTTATACTAGTTCAAGAAATATTTTAACTTTCCATTCTCTCAGTCCATCTTTACTAAATTTTCACTATAAGTTCACAAGTTGTCATTTAATTAAAAACTATAACACGTCAAGAATTTTGCCATTATTGTGGAAACATGACTTGTTTCCATAATTCCACGTGTCAAACGTTTGATAATTTTGGTATTATCCTGCACCGTCCACTGCCTCAATCGACTTATTGGAGTCAAATTAAATTATCGTGAACACTCAATTGCTCGTCTTGTCACAAAGACTTGAGGGAAAAAAAAAGGATAAAAAAGTGTTTTGAAAGTAACAGAAAATAAATTGTATTTTACAAATAAAATATGAAGAAATATAATTTTATTTATAAGCATGTGAGTATAAATCTGTTAATCCTTGAATTCTTCTCTCCTTAAATTTCTTCATGATTCGTGGGCCGTTAATGGCCTCGAATGTAGGATGATTTTGATCTCCTTAAGTCATCATATTTTGATCTCTCTGTAGAATATTTTGAGATGCGTTTTTAAGAGAATATAATGTACTTTATATATATAAGCATGAATTAGAATTTAAAATAGAGTAACTTTCAAGAAATCATCATTGAAATAGGACTGATTTTACAGAGACATACAAAAAGTTTATTGCGCTCTAGGATAAGTGCAATTTTGAATAAGAAAAGTTTGGTCATATCCTATCATCTTATTATATTATATATATACTAGAAAGAGGCCACAATTCATTGTTGAATAGTTTATCATTGTTATTCCTTATATGGAAATTGTAGTTGCTTGTGTTATAGGTGAAGTGTTTGAGTGATCCCACAGAAAGATAGAATATAATAAGTTGAGATGAAAATGGGACCAAAGGTGACAGTATTGTGGTTCAGACTTCAGAGAGGGAGGCCCTTCTATCGCCCAAACAAATTGATGGGTGTCTATATATATGGACCACTAGGATTACATAGGGAGCAGGACACGTGTCACTGTACAACAGTATGATGTATAAATTTGGAATACTAACCGTAAAAAATAAGGTCACACACACACATATATATATATGGTGTATTAACATAGTGATGGTATAAAATTAGGTCTTGGGTCTAAACTCTCATCTCAAAAGCTAACTCAAAGAAATGAGGATTGTCCAAGCCTTATAAGGAGTCCACTCATCTCATTAACTACCAATATAGAACTTTTGTCATTCTTCAACAGATCGATGGAAGAACTCATTTTGAAGATGTTGCAAAGATATCAATGTTAATTGGGTGAATGAGCCGTCATACAAGATTAGGTGCGTAAGACTAAATATAATCACATTTGCTGGAAAATGCAAGTCCAAATCACGATTGAGGATGAAATGGACGAAGATCACATGAAATAGTTTGGTTATATCTTGCTTCGATCTACAAATACATCTATATAGGTGTGATACCATAAATTATATAGAAGAAAGTTATCTCAAATAACGTACTTATCTCTTAAATCAATAGGAAGAACATAACTAAAGATATATAGGATTCGATGAAAGAAAAAATCTGAAAGGTTTATTTGATATGATGATGGCAAAAGTTTGAGCTTCAATAAAATAACAAAAATACATATAAGTGATCGATCACAACTTGTTCAAAGAAGTGATAATTATTGTTATTATATTGGTATGATACAATAAATAATTATTTTTTAGCAATGACAATTGAAATCACATTACTAATTTCTGTTTATCCATTTTCTAAGCCATGTTTGATGTTCAATAGTGAATTATTACGTGGAACTCGAATACACATTATAACTAGAAGTAGAATGAAGCAAGCATTAAATTATACTAGTAGTTATACATGTTGTATTTCTCATTAAGAGCATCTACTAGAGGTTGCTTTCACAAGTTTCAAGTTGTATCATTTGACATATGGTCCATAGGTGCTTCATACTGCTATTAGATGCTTTCATTTTACAAAAAGGTTTAATAAACTATTTTTTGTAATTCTATTATATTTTAACTCATTGTAATAAGTTATGTATTTTGTGCCTGATAGTCTAGAGACGTAAATTTAATATAATATCGTGTTACACTGTTAATCACATACTTTCTTCAGTCTGTCGGATTATATTATTGTGAATCAAGGTGTGCCCATTCGAATTCTATTCGTCTAATTATATTCGTATCATTTGGTATCAGAGCTTAGATTAGAGTATTCATATTTTTCTTTTACACGCTCTTTACATATTCTCGTTTATTCATTTATCTCAATTTGATATTGCTTTCTCTTTTTCACTATATTAATCTCTCACCACATTATCAAATAAAGGTAAGAAAAGAGAACTACTAATTAATTGTATCATAATATATAATTTTCTAAAGTAACAACTATGTTGAACTTGTTATCTTTTGTAAGAACGATAATTAAAATGGACCGATGACATATTGATGATAATTCTAAACTTAAGTGCCATATTATGGCAAATGTAAAAGTTATTTGGGACAAAGATAGATGAAGAAATAGACAAGCGAGACAAGGTTGAAAGTTGGACTGTTGGATTGGACGTATAAAAGAAGCTCTTGTTCCATGGAAAATAGAGAATGTAGAAAAGAAAATTTGGTTATTTTATCCACACTGGCTTTTGTGTTTGGTACGTACTATACAAGGGCTAAAACAATGGCCTTAAAAAATTTGACCTCATCTTGTGTTATAAATCACCACATTTTAGGACAAGTCAGTCGCAGAGCTAATATTTTTGTCAAGAGTGTTCATATTTTAAGAATATGGATGAGTAACTTTTGTATCAAGAGTGTTCAACAATTGATATGGATCAAAATATCTATGTTTAACCTATATATTCGAAAAAAATTTCCAACGAATGATGTTCATCTGCCCCCTCTCGGATGAATCTGCCCCTAAGACAAGTTCCTACCTTTTCCACAGATTTGACTCTTCATTTTTCTAAAATTCTTATGTGGATGTATGCCACCTAAGATATTAAAGTCTAAAATTATCCCATGAATATTAGATTTATTTTAATCATCTCGAATATCTCATAAATTTTTATACATTTACAAAAAGATCACAATATTAAAAGCTAGTTTTCTTAAAGTCAAAGTGATGATCAATATATCAAATATTATTTTTCTTAAAGTTGAAGTGATCAAGAGGCGATCTTCCTCAAAATCAATTCAAAATATATTAAACTGTTGCCTAATGTTTTTGGCAGTTAAATGCAACACAACAAACTCTAAATTATCTCACGTTTGAGAAATACATTACTAACGATCCTTAAATCACGAAAAGTATTTACAGAAGAAGAAATATAAGCAATAAACAGAATAGTACACATGAATATTCATCAACACCACATATTTGTCACCATCTTCTTAATCTTAATGTCAAAGAGTTCTAAGTTAAATTGAACATTATATGGACAGTCAAATTTTGTTAATCGAATAAATAGAACACACACGTTTAAATTAATTCATTTTATTTTAGACTTTCTTAATAAACTCAATCTCTCTTTAAGTAATCACGTATTTTATTAGGAAAATAAACATGAATATCATTTTTAATTAAAATAAATGTCATGTAACATGTTACACGTAAAAATGTAATTTCAACGGGCAGGCAAATCATGTCTCTACTACTAATAATAAAAGTGAAACAAACATTTTTAATAGGAAAATCACACCCTTCTAGCAAAGACAAATTTATACAAGTTGAAACAAATACTTAATTTTTGATAGAAATTATACTTCTACATAACTAGTACCCTATCTAATTTCAAAATGTTATCTAAGCAAATATTTGATATTCTAGTAAGCATGATAAAATTAAACTAAAGATCAGAGATGCTTGAAAATGTTGTGCAGATTGAATAACGATTCAACCCAATTTAAGCACTTGCGGAATTATAACTGGACAGAAAAATAAATAA
>JAPFFP010000080.1:22283077-22296122 GCA_026153255.1 Solanum medicagineum | reverse complement strand
TATAATAATAAATTATAATTATAGCTATAAATTATAAATTTTTTAAACTATAATTATATAATATAAAAACATATCATATATTTGTTTTTCCTTTATTTTATGCATTAGGTACGACACCATATTCCAGCGGGTCAATTTGCATGAAAACTGATACTTAAAAAACCGGGATATTGACAGTTATAAGAGCAGTTTCGGGCCCACAAAATCTCACTTTGTTATTGTTCACGCACGCATACACTCGCAATCGACGCGCCTTTCATCTCTCTCGCACTGTTTCCCTTCCTACCGAAAATTCAGAGCACATTGAGACGGCCCGCGAGACCAAAAGAACGGAAGAACAATCTTCTAGGGTTTCTTTTGTGTTTGAAGCAATCACTTTCTTTCAATTGCTTTAAGCATTCATCGATTTTTCATTATTAAAATTTGCGTTCGGATTCGTTATCATCGTTTTCAATTTCAGGTGACTTCTCATTTTACTTTTTTTTCTTATTGTACGTCGAATTTGATGTAGAATATTCTCCGAGCAACGTTTTGATCTACTTTTTTTTAATTAATGGCCATTGTTTTTGATAAAGTAACGGGCGCAATGTGTATGATATTTTGCTCTTTCCAGATGTTTTATTGCCTCTGAATTGATCTCCGACGAAATGAATGTAAAATTATGCACATATGTTGTTTTCAGAAACTGAATAGTGTGATAAATTGTTATTTTTTGTTTTTACTTGATTTTGGTTTTGCATGTTATCTGTGCTCGGATAGACGAATTGTTAGTACTGGATTATATTGGCGATATTGCATTTTAGTGTGCTAGGTAGAACGCTAATACGTAGTGTGGTCAGGGGATATTTGAAATGAGCATGCTTGTAAGGCTAAAGTTTTCCTATGTGACCTCTTATTTTGCTTCTTCTTATTATCTGTGCTCGGATAGACAAATTGTTAGTACTGGATTATATTGAAAGTTTCCAGCCACCATTTTTGACAGCATGGGTACAGTCTGCCATTGTTGAATTCAACAATGGCTGCACAGCCCATTTGAATAACTGTTCAAATGAAGGCTGTGTAGTTTTTTCTTCAAAGTTGGCTACCAACTTTGAAGAATTCACACCTGCAAATTTTATTATAAATAGAGGTGCAATCTTCATTTGTTAGACATCACCAAGAAGAGTGTGACCACCAAGAACACCAAGACAAGAGTGTATTGTGTGAGGTTGAGAGTTGTTTTGTAATCTATTCTTGTAAGTAATAGAAGAAATTTTTCTCTCAAATTTGTGTTTACCAACGCTTATTGTTCCTTTGGCCTCAACAAGTGGTATCAGAGCCCAGGTTCGGAGGGCAGGATCGATGGACCGACGTGTGCGGAGTCATCGGTGTGGCATTAGGACCAAAAAGATCTGCAAGGGTACCTTGTATTGAAAGTCTTCCTGTCAAGTGGTGGTACAGGTGGCGTGTCTCGCAGGTTGTTGTGGCGGTACAAGATGGTGGCAGATTTAAATTGATAATCGCTGGAGGGTAGGCCACGAGATTGTGTGTGGTCAGAGTTTGAGGCGAGGTTTGTTGAGAATGCAAACTCCTCCCTCCCACATCGGTTGTGGAAGGTCAATATGACCAACTTAAATAGGCTGAACCCAATCCCATTAGTATGAGGCCTTTTGGGAGATGTCCAAAAACAAATCCGTGAGGGCTTGGCCCAAAGCGGACAATATCATACTAATGTGGGGTTGGGGTGTGGGCACGCGCGGTAGCGGACAATATCATACTAATGTGGGGTTGGGGTGTGGGCACGCGCGGTCCCTACATATATTGGCGATATTGCATTTTAGTGTGCTAGGTAGAACGCTAATACGTAGTATGGTCATGGGATATTTGAAATGAGCATGCTTGTAAGGCTAAAGTTTTCCTATGTGACCTCTTATTTTGCTTCTTCTAAGTGTATCAATGTTATAAGTATTTCTTTTCTTTATTTTATTCTTCTTTTTCGTGTGTATTGTAGAGTTTTTCAGCTGGTTATCACTAGATGAATCGTTATATGTAATGTGCAAACCATAAATCCTTCACTCTGCTTTTACTTTGCAGTTTCTTGTAATCTTAATGCACCAAACGTGCTGATATATCTAGATCTTTTCACGCTGCTGCATTAAGATCTTTTCAATATTTAAACGAAGGCAGAAACGATGATATGTCTTAAGTATTGAAGTTTCTGAAAGGACGGAGATGAAGCTAGCTGCTCTGTTGACTTCTGCTGGTATCAATAGTGCAGTGGCCGTTGCGCTATTCTCCTTGTATTCGGTTTTAAGGAAACAGCCAGCCTTTGTAAATGTTTACTTTGGCGCGAAGATTGCTCAGGTACGATCAAGACAACAGGATGCTTTTTGCTTTGATCGTTTTGTTCCTTCTCCAAGTTGGATCGTAAAGGCATGGGAGACATCTGATGAAGAAATTTGCGCTACTTGTGGCTTGGATTCAGTGGTATTTGTGCGGATGATTGTTTTCAGGTGAAATTGGAATGTTTAGCACTTTATTAGTTGTTAGAAGAAAAATTCGATGAACTACTGCTATAATTTAATTGAGTTAATATAAATTAGCTTCTGTCAATTTGTTTCTGTTTCAAGTGTTTTCATCATTTGCAGGGAAAAATTCAGCAAGCATGGAATTTATACTAAAGGAGCTCACATATTTTTGCATGGTCGATTAGTATATATTGCATAAATCCATTGTTTTGTATTATTTAATGTGAGGTTGCTTACCTATTGCCAAAGTAGTAGTCATGGCTTATTGGCTATTGTCATTGCCTTGTCATTATTATTATTATTATATTCTTAAAAGGATGTTAGAATGAATTGGATTGGTTAAACTTTTTGATGAATACTTAGCATGCGCAGTATGGTATGTCTGGTAAAGATGTACAGAAGCTGTCAGACGAGTAGGTAGTACAATAAATTTGGCCAATATTGGGGGGTTGGGGAGAATAGTAAAAGAAGATTTAACAAAAACAAAAGGGAATCTGTTCTTTGGTAACTCATGATGGTAACTGCAATGGTGGCCGAATATAATATGCATATACTGTTTAAGTGATTTGGTGTCTTTCCTGGTGATAATGGATCTGTGTAGCTTGTGTAAAGTGAGTCATGCATAGTCCGCTATTGTGACCAAAGAAGCTTAGGTATACTTTTTGTGAATATCAAATACTATCTATGACATTGTTACACTTTTGTCTCATTGCCTGTGGAAGACGTTGTAAATGTTACTTAGAAAGTATGGTTAAGCATTTCTATCTCTGCTCAGTACTTCAGTTGTTTAACGTCATTTTCTTGATAATTCTTTTAACCTTCAGACTTTTAGATTAATGCCAACAGACAGTTATGAAGTGCAGTTTGAAGAACAACCTTTCTTTTGCACTTTATTGTGTCTACGAACCATTACTCCATTTCAATAAACTTACTCTCCTGCTGCTTATTGTGGACAGTTTCCGAATATTCTCCATTGCAGCTGTTGTATGCAATTTCCTTGTGCTCCCACTTAATTATTTTGGAAAAGAGATGGAGCGTCACCATATTCCTGCTGAGACATTGGAGGTATTCACCATTGTGAATGTTGAGGAAGGGTCAAGATGGTATGAAATGTGTACAAAATTGCTGATAATGAATTGAATACAGTTGATTAGTCTTTTCTCTTCTCAATGGACATACATACATATCTCAGGAGGATCTTTTACTCGCATTTTGGAAATAGAATGAGGAACCAAAAGCTGCCCTTTTGTTGTTTTCTGAAAGTATCTGCAAGTCTGCCAATGCCCTTTTTCTGTCTTGTTTTCATTTTTGAGATTTGTTTAAGTCCTGAACCATCTCAAGAGAAAGTAAATTCTGTAGTTAATTTTACTGAGAATAGAGAAAGCATTACTAAAGAGACGTGTGTTGTAAGTTGACCAAGGAAGCATATGTAGAAGGTAGTTTCCTAATTCTTTAATTGGCCATCTTATAGAAAAAGGTAGTTTTCTAACCTGTTGCTCATTTTAATCCAATTCAAAGTTTTACCTACGTATTCTTTTCATCTTCTTTAGGCTTTGGGCTCACTGCCTTGCGCTGTACCTCATATCCGGCTGTTCTTGTTTTCTTCTTTACCTTGTAAGAAATCACAACTAATTTCCATTTGCTGCTTTTTCCTTGAAAATTACGTGTTTCATACTTGATCCTTAGTATGTGATAGTATGTCTGCTATGTTTTCTCTTTTTTAATTAATGGTCTTCCCCTTGCTTTTAGGAGTACAAAAGCATTTCAAGGATGAGGCTGGCTTACTTTACTTCATCTGTTTCCAACCCAAGTTATTTCACAGTTCTGGTTCGTGCCATTCCATGGTCGCGAGAAGAATCATACAGCAGAACAGTGACTAGATTCTTCACAAATTTCTATGCATCAAGTTTTTTATCTCATCAAATCATTTATCGATCTGGCCATGTTCAGAAACTGGTGGTGCGTATTCACTCGTTTTTGGTAGTCTCATTTTGGAAATATTTCCCTTGATCTCAAAGCTTGATGTGGCTCAGAAGTTTGTCTTCTATAACACATCTATTATCCTCTTCTGATGCTTAAGGAACATTATCTGAAGTTTCCTCTTGAATAATACACTCTCTCCCGTTATTGTGAAGATCAAGAATCTTTTTTAATTGTAATGCCAACTCCTATGAGTTTCCATGCTAGTTAAAAAACTATGATTGAGTAACAGCATATCCCAGAGTCCCGCTATCTTCTGCTGGATTTTCCTCATAAAACATATTTATGTCAGCTAGACAACAGTAATTATCTTTGACTTGTACTAGTGGTTTGACAGTATTCTCCCTTGTGCTCCTTTTTCTTTCTTCTGGTTGTTAATGTGCCACATGTTGAATGACTGCAGACTGATGCAGGGAAGATGTGCAAGATGCTAAAACTGACGCCTAGGGAACTACATATTGGAACACATTCCATGAGATGTGGCCTCTGTGGAACAAAAGCATCATTCAGCATGCTTCCCATGGATGCAGAAGTTGACAAAGGGAGAAGTGATTTTGGCAGTTCCGATTTGAGGAAAAAGGTATCTGAGTGGTTTCATTATTTTCATCTATTCCTGAAGCTAGACAGATTTCATATGATTGTCATGACTGCCACTGATTGTTAGAATGAAGCCGTAGCATCTTTAGAGAGAGTTTCCAAGTCAATATATCATAGGTGGAACATTACCTTCTTGGAACTATTTCAGCTTTCATGGCTTGACATGTGCTGCAATTATAACTTCTCAGTTCTCATGCTTCTCGGTAAAGGTTACTTCAATGCACAGTTCTATGTTGCTTAAGCTTCAACAGAAGGAACAAAGTTGCACTTATTTCTGATTTAACTAAATAGATTACAGTGCCATATACTACATATTTCTTTTGGTGTGTTCAACTCCTTTGTCTTGAAAATTTTGAATTAGCTTCATTTCTCATGAGGCTAGCCTAAATAAGAAGTGTAATGACTGCACAATTTTTTCTTGCAGGAGTCTGCAGCTGCTTTAGTTTTTTTCAAGAATCGTTATGCTGCTTTAGTTGCTTCTCAGAGCCTTCAATCTCGAAATCCAATGTCATGGGTCACAAATCTTTCTCCAGAGCCAGACGATATGTATTGGTCAAACATTTGTGTTCCATATAGACTCCTTTGGATCCGCAAAATAGCTATTCTTGTGGCCTCGATTGCTTTGGTGGCATTTTTCGTTGTGCCTGTTTCATTAACACAAGGTCTTGTTCACCTCGACAAGCTTCAAAGGACATTTCCATTTCTTAGAGGAGTTTTAAAGAGGTAGTCCTGTCACTGTCGATTTTGGTAAAATTGTTGCTCTAATTTTTAAATTTTAAATTTACCTTGGAAATCTATTTTTGAATGGAGTACAGTTATTGATCATTCTTTCCCACACACAAAACACAGACAAATTAAGTTATGTTTCTTGATTCAAGGGTGCTCTTTTTTTTCCCAAAATGATTTACCAGTTCCTCCTTGCACTGTTTTCATTCTGCTTCTAACTTCAATGCTTCTCTTTCATTCTCTGTATTATCCTTAACTCGTCGACCTAGAGATATTATCTATCTTTTATCTCTTTCTTTCTTGCAGTAAAGCAATGAGCCAGCTGGCTACGGGATATCTACCAAGTGTCGTGTTAATAATATTTATGTACATGGTTCCTCCAATAATGTTGCTATTTTCTACAATGGAAGGCTCTACCTCTCGTAGTGGCAGGAAGAGGAGTGCAAGCATAAAAGTTTTGTGCTTCTTCATCTGGAATGTTTTCTTTGGTAACATTCTCTCGGGGTCTGTGATTGACAGGTTCAACACGATCTTTAAGGATGTAAATTACCTACTTGCAACTGCAGTACCATCAACGGTAACCTTCCTTCTCCATGTGTATTTATATGTGTGTTTACCTGCTTTCCCTTTGACCTAACTATTATTCTCAATTCTCAAATATTAAACCGACAAATATTTGATTTTAGGAATTCATCGTGTTTCTGTTAGTGCTTCCTTCAAGAAAACGACAACGCTAATAATAGGTTTACTTTAAGCTTTTATATTGGGTTGGTAGATGCGAGAGGGTTAGTCTTCTTTAACGTAATTATTATTTATTTATGTAGTAGGAAAGACTCATTTCTCACTTGCACCGCATTTTTCTCAAGATTAATAGGGTGAGAAGGAAAAAGACTGTTAGGTTCTAGTCCTTCGTAGAAAGTACATGTCCCCATTCCCACATTATTAGATATGGTAAAGGGCAGAAACTTTCACTAGTCCAACTTGTGACGAGAATCTTAGAGGAAGTAAAACAAAAACTGCAGCTAGTAAATGTGTCATCATTGTCTCTAAGCTGTCCAATAAGGAAATGGTTGTCTTTAGGAAACTACATCTATGTTCTCGTTATCCCTTCTGTTTAAATTTCCTGGTTGAGTTCTTTTCCTGCACAATGAGCTGCCCTGTTTTGATTCCTTCACCTTCTTTTGCAACGTGAAGAATGCACCATGTCTGTGATGATTAATTAAATTTTTTTTTGCAGGCCACCTTTTTTATGACTTATGTTTTGGCATCAGGCTGGGCTAGTCTATCATTGGAACTCATGCAACCGTTTGGTTTAATCTGCAACTTATTCTATATGTTTATTCTCAGAAACAAGGATGTCACTACATATGGCACATTGACTTTTCCATATCACACAGAAGTTCCAAGGATCCTTCTATTTGGGCTTTTTGGCTTTGTATATTCCACATTGTGTCCCTTGATACTGCCATTCTTGCTGGTTTATTTTTCTCTTGCTTACCTTGTATACCGTAATCAGGTAAACATCCTCTTCGGAATTATTCCATCTATTCTTAATCTTCTTTTGTGTGTCCAATTTTGTTTTATTTAACATGTGAAATGTATAGGTTAAGGATTGTAAAAAACAGCCAGTAACTTCTTGAGCCAACAATAAGAAAAATTAGAAAATCAAGCCACGTTTGGATTTTGTAAGGGAAAATTATTGAAGATACATATTCTTGCCTTTATATTTTGAAAGTGAAGGAGCTTCTTGCCTCTAAATTGCTTGCATTTCCTCAGTTTTTCATTTGTGTGAAATTGATGGAAAATGATACCAATGGATATGTTAGCTGCGTTTGAGTTGTGCGTTTGTAGCTTTTATGGTGTTGCACCACAGTTATGTGGAGCAGGATCAGAACTCAAAATAAAATAAAATCTCGTGACCTTATAAATATCCATGCAGTTGAATTGATACTAAAGTAGTATCCCCTCTGAGAACTTAGTTAACCAGTGCTTGTGCTTTTGGCCTTTCAGTATTTCAAAGATTATTATGCAACCTTATCTTATGCCTACTTGAAATAAACAGGCGAAAAGATAACAAAAACAGATTATATAGCGCAAGAAGATCATTGATTATCTTAGATTATTAGATATTTCTGTGAGATCCCCAATGTTCTTGGAATTCCCTAATGGCATTTCAGTTAAGGCTTTCAGTTTTAAAAACAGCAAGATGATGCATGTAGTGTCAGGAAGTTCACAGTTGTGGTTTTTAAGGTGTCAAAAATATCCAACTTACCAGGGTTAATGTGATAGTCATAAGTCATAACCAAGGATCTGTTGATCTGACAATTAGGAATAACGGATTTATGAAAAAATGTGTAATAAAGAAGGTGAATGTTATCTTTGAACAGTTCAAAAAAGAACACGAAGTCATCCAAGTGGGAGGACATTCCAAGAAAGGTTTTTGATTAATCTTATTTGTACCGCTATGTTTAATATTATAATCTGAATATCGATGTCTAAATCCACGCTTGTTGCCTGTGTTAACACCCAATTCACTAAAACTTTCAGATCCTTAATGTATATGTAACAAAGTATGAAACTGGGGGAACTTATTGGCCTATTGTGCACAACGCCACAATTTTCTCAATGGTGCTGATGCAAATTATAGCCATGGCAGTCTTTGGACTAAAAAAGTCTACCGTGGCATCAAGCTTTGTAATTCCGCTGATAATCATGACACTCCTTTTCAATGAGTATTGCAGGCAAAGGTTTCACCCATTATTCCAGCAAATTCCTGCTCAGGTACATTTTATTACTACATTCAGTTAAAAAGATTTTCCATTATATGCCTCTTATGCCATGTGTTCATTTCCACAGATCCTTATTGAAATGGACCGACAGGATGAGCAAAATGGGAAACTGAAAGAGATCCATCAAAAACTCACAACAGCTTATACTCAGTTCAAATCCAATTCCCGCACTCTGGGTGATCCTATGCCCCCAAATTTTGAAGACCTAGAGATTAATCCAGGTTCAAATTTCTAAATGACTATTATGCAACAATTTTTATTTCTTTGTGTGTCTATTAAAATGATGCTGACACTTTGCTGGTTATAGGAAAAAGCCCCATCCATCATCTCTCTTCTTAATGGGTTCAACATACATTGAAAATTGGAGAATCGTAATCAAGTGTGTATATATATTTCTGGGCATTCACACGAGGGAATATGACTAGTTGTGATTCTTCTAACTATTTATTTTTGGAGGAAAAGCAGATGATATCTTGAATAGAGACTTTTAGTATACACAGGAGATAGTTCTTATAAGCACTCCTGGAGCTGCACGATTTTGGAAGTTTTTAGATTATCTCTGTCTCACATAGAGATGCGAAGATGAACATTTTTAGAGTTTTTGTACATATGATAGTTCCATGAATAATGAAACCTTCTGTTAGAGTATGAGTTCTTACATGTATAGTTCAATACTTACAGATTATTCTATCAGAGGATTTCATTTATTCTATCTTTTTGTCTATAGTTGTACATTTAGCAGGAAAATAAGAAATTAGAATTGCAATCCTTCCAGTCACCCTAGCCTTGGTAATTTCATGACTTTAATTAATCAAGCATTGTGCTATTATTCTAATTGTTAGTGTAGTGACTCCTGATGTTCGAATCGTGTAACTGGGTCCCCGCAGCTAATTATTATCCTAAACTGGGCGGGTGGGAACAACACAACTGATACTCTGTACTTAAATGGAGTACTGTGGGACAGGGGCTTCTAAAAGCCATCAACAATGGCTTGTGCTGTGCTTGTGAACTCTCACGATGTTGATTTATATTTTATATGGGATGTTTCATTTATTTTGGTGTACTCATGTTGAATAGGTTCTTTGTATGAACTCTTCAAAATACACTAGAATTACTAAGAACTACAGGTATCCACACTAAATACTGATACACATCCATATTAAAGACTTACTAGTAACAGATCCCATATAACCCAGGCAACTATGGCTTTACAGCACAAAACACTGTTGCCCTTTACACCTTTCAACAAAATTTATTTCACAAACATTACTTTCTGTTAAATTAAATGTTTAATACAATAAGCAAAAGTTAGGAGGGTAGGTAAGAAACTAAGGAGGAGATTACCTTCCCTATGTTTAGCCTCCATTCATCAAATAAGATCCTTGAACTCTATGGAGTCAATCAAGGTTTTCGTCATCATAATCCATAGCTTCAATTTGAGAAGAGAATTTGCTAGTTAGTATACTTAATGCAAAGTTGGTTTCTGCATCAAGTTGATAAAATACACATTTTCAAATATCATTATAACACCGTAGAACTCATAGCAAAGATTCACAAGAAGAAAAGAGAGAGAAGGATTTTACTCATCTGAATTTGTAACCAATACTCATCCTAGAGTTCAAAGTTTGATGTACATGAAGTGCTGGTAACTTCTTTCCTTATATGACACAACTCATAAACTGTACAATCTTAATAGTAAGATACATCTGAAAACCCTTACGTAATTCAAGCTTGTAGACGTTGGATAATCTTAATGAACATTTAATGTAATTTACCGAGGTTCTAACAGTGTGACAGTAATTTCATTTGTTGAACACATGCTTGTAGAATATTCAGACGTGGCTTTGCTTTCTGTGAAAAAACCAGGTTCCTTAGCCTGAGGTAAAATAGCATCATTAGCCAACATCAAGACCACTGTAGGCATGTCTGGCCTGTCTTCTGGACATTGTTGTACACATAATAGAGCGACATGGATTAAGCGTAGCAATTCAGAAATATAGCATGAATCCATTAGATGCACATCAATTAGCTCCAGTGGTCTACCTTCTTTATAAAGTTTCCATACCTGTGAATAACACAATCAGTATATAATCAAGAAACATGTAGTGGTTGATGTCCTAATGGATTTAAGTTCAATGCAGTTTAACTATCATCGGTTAATTATCATTTTGACCAGGTTATCAATTAATTATTATGGAGAAGTATCTGTGACTATCTTATAAATGACCTCGTTGTTTAAAGATTATTTTACAGCATTAGTGTACAAAATATAAACTCACAATAAACAAGACTTACATGTCCAAGAAGGTTGACACTGTGACTTTCACTGGCAAATCCTCTGTTTCTCCGACCACTGATTATCTCTAGCACTAGCACACCAAAGCTAAATACATCTGATTTTACTGAGAAAACACCATGGACTACGTACTCCGGGGACATGTAGCCACTGCATCACCCAGTAAACAGAAATGCGGTTAAATAAAAGATGCTATACCTAATATAAATGCTAAAAAGTGAGTAGTATGAAATTTCTTACTGTGTCCCAACCACATGGTGTGTATTAGCACCAGTCTCATTCCCTACAACACTTCTAGCTATGCCAAAATCTGAGATTTTGGGGTTCATATCAGCATCTAGCAAGATGTTACTAGCTTTGAGGTCTCTGTGGATAATTCTTAGCCGAGAATCTTGATGGAGATACAAAAGTCCTCTAGCAATTCCATTGATGATGTTGAAGCGCTTAGGCCAGTTGAGTAACAAGCTCTTCTTTTCATCTGTTAACAGGTCCTCTGTTAGAACACTGATAATGTGATTAAAAACTTCACTTTCTGTACTAATAGAGGTTCTTTGTGTTAAGCTAGAATAACCAGACCAAATATGAAGAGATCTAGACTTCTGTTGGACATGAATTCATAGATCAGCATTTTTTCTCCTCCTGCAATGCAGCAACCTAGAAGCTTCACAAGATTTCGATGCTGAAGTTTGGAAATGCAAATAACTTCATTCTTGAACTCGTTAACTCCTTGCGAGGAAGACTTGGAGAGCCTCTTTATAGCTATTTCTTGTCCTCCCTCCAGAATTCCCTATGATATCATAACATACAGCTGATTGATATTGAAGCTAAAGACGTTTTTGACTGTGATAAGTTAAAGTGTTACAACCTACAATGATATGCTACCTTGTAAACAGATCCAAATCCACCTTCTCCGAGCATGTTCTTATCTGAGAAATTAGAGGTTGCTTTAGTTACTGTTGATAAGGAAAACAGTGGAAATTCTAGATCATCTTTCAGAGTCATCTTGCTCGTCTTCTTCTTCGTTGTCTTCCTCGTCTTTATCAAAATATACAGCCCTATGATCAGGCCAATGACAGACACTGCGATCAACAGTGACAGAATCAGCACAAGTACTTTTGTTTTCTTCTTCGAGCCTGAAAAGAAAAAAGGGGGCGTAAAGTAAACAAAATGTATACTATGTGAACTTTTTAACAAATAGCTAAGCAAAACACAACTAAAGCTAAGATTTGTGAAGTTTCTTCGTTCAACCAATGCTTCATATTGATCAAATAGTAACGAATTTGTTGCGGAAATTTTACCTAACTCTGAGTTAGCTATCCTTATGTAAATATCCTGTCCTCCAGGTAATTCTCGAATGTCAATTAAGTCACCATACCAAAGCAAACAGCCAGTCCCACCATTGCGTATATCAAGATTTGAGTAAGCCATACACGAGCAATTCCTCAAGCAAGCTTGCTTGCACTCGTGGAGTGTCATACTGACATCAAACCATGCATACTGTGTGTCTGGTAGCTTTATACCAGAGTACGTGAGAAACCCATCTCCATGCTGGCAATTAAGGGGTTTCCTTCTAACACACCCACCAGACCAATTTGTCATTGCCCAATTTCCTGGATCTTTAGGCACGAACTTATCTAAGCAGTGACAAACAGGAGTGAGTATGTTGTTGCAACTACCATATGCACCACATGTTCCATAGATGTCACAAGTATCTTGCGGTGAAGAAATGTAAACATGCCATTCTTGTCTATTCTCAGCCCATATTGAACGCTGAAGTACACCATTACTGTTCATGGTTAATTTGGTCATAACAGAACCGAGAAGTGCGAAGCTGTAAAATGCTTTCTTTTCATCAAGATCCAGCTTAAATGTATATATAGTATTTTTTGTCAGTCCTGGTACACCACTCCAGCGAAGTCCATTCCATGGTCCGGTACTGTACACCTTAACTTTACCTTTCCTCATGACATCCTGAGGATATCCAGTCGGATCACAATGATATGTATATTCCCCTGGAGCTGGATCATATTCGTTCTTCCATGACGACAGGTAAAATTCTTGTCCAGTCACAAAGTTCTTACCCATCTTCATGCCTGGTAAGAGCGTATCAGTAGGATAGTCAAAACTTTGCCATAGGAAGTTCTCAGGTT
>JAPFFP010000080.1:22243030-22282977 GCA_026153255.1 Solanum medicagineum | reverse complement strand
CAGAAAAAGAGGGGGAGTTTCTGGGCTATATGTTGAGTTTGGAACCTTACATGTGCATACGCGTTCTGGTGCGGGGATGGCGTCACGTAACGCCCGTAGCCAGGAACAAAACCGTGAGGGGGACGGCGACACGTAACGCCCCAAAACGGACAATATATGCATGTGTCGGGTGCCAGTTTCCGCTGTGTAGCTCTGACCTTGTATACGCGTTTCCCAAGGCTTGCCTGGGAAGAACAAAATCGTGCGGCCCTGTGGGGCCAGAGCGGACAATATATGCACGTGCGGGGCCGGATCTTACAAAACAATTTCATCAACATTTATATCAATTACAAAAAAAGAAAATTTAACAGCCAAAAATTTTTTATAAAAACACTCAAACGAGTACAAAAAAAAAAAAATCAAAAAATGATACAAAAAGAAGAAATAACAAGCTAATGCTACAAAAATATTATAAAAATGTTAAAACAAATCTGCTGAATTTTATCGTCCTCCGTGATCAATATTAAGCAAAAAAATAAATAAATTACTTTTCATGTTGAAATATATATTAAGAATGTTAAACTATTGCTTGAAGATTGAATGAAAGGAGGTTTTTTTGAAAATATGGAGAGAGGTTATATAGAAAAATATGGAGGGAGAAAAATTAGATTAACATATAATCAAATTCCTAAGTTGTAGTAATAGATTTGAACAAAAAAAAAATACAAAATACATGTTCCTATCTTCTCTCTTACATTTTAATTAATAAAATATAAATATAATTTATACGAATCTGTCAAGAGCCGTAATTAAACCTTATTAATAGTAATTATAAAATACTACATTAAAGACTGTAAATATACCCTATTATATGAGTAAGTTTTCCTTTTTCTTTTTAAATTTTTTTTATCAAGCTTTAAAGGTATATTTAGTGCAAAGGTGGGATTTTAGCCAAAGTGGACTTAAAAAACAATCAAAGAGCGCCTAGGATGATTTTTCTAACTAAAACTCAATTAAGGACAACATTTCAAGACCAACCAGACAAGTTCTGACTGACAAAAGTAAACACAAGGCATTATTCAACAACTCACCACACATGGCATGCCAATAAAAAATGCTCTTTTTCAAATAAATAAATTATTTTTTTTCTTTTTAAACACATCTTATTCCTCATCAGAATATTACTTTTAAAGAACTATATATATATATTTTATAAAAAACCATTTTAACTATAAAAATGTAGGAAATATTTTTTCCTTCTTAATTTCACTTTATCAATTAAAATGTAGAATTTCATGTACCCTTTAATATATAATATAATATATGTCATATATATAAGATCATAATAAATTGATCATTAATTTTTAGTTAGAAAATGATAAAATAACTATAACAAAATAAGAAATATTTAATTTTTTCGAATTGAAATAGTATAAACATTTGCTAATAAGTAAATATTAATTAGAAAAATAAAATAAATAATATATTTATTTTTAAAAGAGATATTTTTGACCTATTAAGTAACTAAAAAATATATCTTGAATCAAAGTATTAATGGAAAAAAAAAATATTTTAGTCCAAACTGTAAATCAATGATAAGGATCCAACTAAACTATTATGATCATGAAATATTTCATTTTATTTTTTTAATGGAATTAAAAAGAAAAATATAAATATAAATTTGAAAAAAGCAAAGTAAAATTCATTCCTGTTGGCTGAAGACTTACAATCAAGAAACAAAGATGAAGAAGCCAATTTCCTCTGAAAAACTAAGTTTATCCATCCTTATTCCATTATTTCATTTTGGTGTTGAAGTACATTCGTTTAATAGTCGTAAGCCAATTTTTGATTAAAACTTATGTTTGTAAAAATCTTTGATTTTTCTTCTTGTTTCTTGGCTGATATATAGATTACAGTTGTGGCTTCATAATTTACTCTGAAAAAGTTAGCTTATGACCCTTTGATGTTTTCATGCCTTGACTAATTTCTGTTCACTAATTTCATTTTGGTGTTGAAGTGTACTGTTTTTCGAAAACAACCTCTCTATCTCCGCGAGGTAGTGATAAGGTCTGTTTATATTTACCTTTCCCAGATCCTAGTTGTGGGATTCCACTAGGTATATTATTGTTGTTGAAGTACGTTCATTCAATAGTTGTTTCTCAATTTTGTTTTTATTTTTTATGATAAAAATCTTGGATTAGATGATTGATTTTGATTAGATTGCAGTAGCGGTGAACAATGATTTTTTTTACTCTTGGGGATTTTTTTTTAGACAAATAATTGGCTTGATAAATTAATTTTGTTGAAATTTAGGCTTATTTTTCTTCTTGAATTGTTGGATCAGACAAATGATTGGCTTGATACATTGAAAAAGTCACGCTAAACAGGTAATAACAAGAAATGCGAAAGCTAACGCAATAATACAATAACCATAAACTGAAATCATCCTAAGATTGGTGTCACATGTACAATCCACTATTATAACAGAATCAAAATATAACAGAATTCAAAAGAAAATAATACAAGTCTCAAATAGTCTTTGTTTCTCGAATAGAACAAAACCAATAAAGAAGTCTGACAGTTATGAGAGTAGGCTAGAGCAACAAGCAACTACCTCTCAATCTATCACAAGCTGGTCTGTAAGGAAATAGGAACGTCAACTGGATCTGGGCTCGTAACCTACACATACATGTAGAAACAAGGGTGAGTATCAACGAGTACCTAACAAGAGGATCTAAACTCAAGTAGAGAATAAAAATTTCCAATACTCCTATGAGATAAGGAACACACCTGAAGGCTAAAAAAGATAAGGGAATCGGGCACGCACATCTGTCTCTATCTCCCAAGTAGTCTTACTCATGGGCCTATAGCACCACTGGACCTTCACAGAAGATATCTTCTTAGTCCTCAACTTCATCACCTGCCTTTCTAAAATGGCCACTGGTTGCTTCTCAACAGTCAAATCTGGGCTCAACTCAACTAAATCCATGGAGATCACAAGACTCATCCACAATGTAACTCGTTAACATAGAGACATGAAACACAAAATGGACTGAAGATAGGTTGGGTGGTAAAGCAAGTCTGTAGGCTACCGCTCCACTCTATCTAGAATCTCAAAAGGACCAATATACCTTGAGCTGAGCTTGCCCTTCTTTTCAAACCTCATAACATCCTTCAATGATGAGATCTTCAACCATACCCTGTCACCAACCATGAATACCAAAGGTCAAAGCCACTTGTCAGCATAGTACACAACATCTCAACTAATCAATCTTAATAGTTAAAGAAAAAAGTCAATTAACACATCACACTTAGTACGAAATACCACATTTTAAAATAAGGAATGAATTGGAATGCCATGATATACAAGCAACACAATGCAATGTTAAATAATAATATTGCATGTCTGTCCTATGATACATATCTGCTGATATAATCAGATCGGAACTCATGGGGGCCACAGATGACCCATGTACCCGCTGAAACCATTTTCTTTCGAAATTTTTCATATCTAGGCGGAATCATTTTCCTTCGACTTTTTTTTTCTTTTTCTAGGCAAAATCATTTCCCTTCAGTTTTTTTTTTCTTTTCTTTCTTTCTAACCGAAACTTTTTCTCTTTGGCTTGTCACCAACAATGAGACATCAAGCAATATGTCATCATAATACAATAATCATTTCATAAGTATGAGAATATGCAAGAATGTCCTCACAAGTCATGTATTCAATTATCAATAAACAATCTCGTTGTTCATTCAATACTTGTATCATCATCAATACATCATAGGATAATTACATCATATCGTAGCTCCATTTCCCAATAACTGGGCGATTAGTTCCATGAAGTACCAAAAGTTCAAGAAAAAGACCTTTGTAATCGGAATCTTCACTCTCATCATGACCACGAAATGGTAATATGTTTCTTAGGAGAAACCTTACCATATTACTTGAGGCATTTAAGTGAATTCGATAATCACTTTTTATTTTCTCACTTTGCTTCAAAGAGAAGATTGAATCGATTGACGTTGATTCACAAAATTAAGCATTGTATTCAAACATGTGTTATGAATACTATTTATCTCACAAACATGTAATCAAATTCTTTTTGGACTATGGTTCCACCTTCCAAAACCATCTTATGTAAATGATTTTTTCGTATTGCCACGACTTTCAAATTCACTCTTTAACAAATAATAACATCAGCAAAATATATCATCATCTTTTATGCTATATTCCAACCAAGTAGAATTTGAAGGTTTAAACCATTGATTAAATTAATAATCTTTGGTCCCAAATATTGTTTTAGGATACACACGATATTCTGATTGATAAGGCCTCATCAAAATATAATGTCTGCTCACAACATCTTGAATATTAGAATCATATTCATAAATGGGCTTTCTTTCTTTGGGGTCCGATTTAAGAGATCCAACCCCAAGACTACAATCAACATTTGAAGAAGATGAAACTATCTCTCTTTGCACTTCTGAAGCTACATGTGAACTAATAGATGGACTGCTCTAGAACGTGGTTGCTTAATCATTAATTTATCCATTTGGATATTCAAGAATAAATGTTCCTACAAATTCAAAATACTATCCAAGTTAATCACAAATTTAATTTATAAATTTAAAATAATATAATAGAATCACACATCTTTCACAATCAAAAATAGCAAAATCACACCTTTATAAATTCAAATTAAATAGATAAATCACATTTTTTACAAATTCAAATAAAATAGAGAAATCACACCCCTTCTATATTCACAAAAAAAAAAGGAGGGGGGGGGGGGAATCCACCACTTTCACATTACAAAATAAGAAATCATACACTTACAACTTAATGAGACAAATCACACCTCTTCCGCATTTGAGAATAAAAAATCATAAATGCATAACAAAAAAGAGGATTCACACCACTTTAGTCTTTTGCATTCGAGAACCACAAATTTGTAATAAAGAAGAGTAATCATACCCTTTTCACATTAACTAAAAATAAGAGAATCACCATTAAAATTAATAATAAAGTTAAAAAAGCACATCCTTTCAACTTGAATTAAAAAAAATAAAATCTTACTAAATTCATTCTCAAAATGTGTAAGTTTGAGATAGCCAATTTATTAGCTCTTGATGATTTCCTATTAATTATTTTAACTTTTAAGTAATGACAAGAAATTATTTTTAATATAACTCCTAAAATTAAAAATCATATATTTTGAAATTTATTATTTTGTTTGCTTGTTTAGTAAGAATATAAATCAGAAATTAAAAAGAATTTTCTCTTGGACCTTGACAATGATGATTTCTCTAGATTTTCAAATCTCAATGACTTGAAGTTGGAGGTTTAGTATGATAAATTAAAAAATAATCTGAAGAGGGAAGAAAAAGTATTGTTGGAAAGTGAGAAGAAAAAGTGTTGTTTGAATTTTGGAAGTAAAAAGTGGAATGAAAATGTGTGGGCTTTTGAATCCGGGCTTTTTAGATTTTAGTTTTTTTTTTAAGAAAAACGTGCTTTCAGTTTTATATTTAAAGAAGAGACGAAATGATGTTGTTGGCTATGATTGAAGCCAACCTTTATTCTAGAAAAGTGTAACACTCCCTAATTCCTTCCAACCAGTCTAAGTAGATGCACAGAGAAAACTGAGAAAATGACTAAGAAAAGCTGCTGAAGGAGGATCCACGAGGGTCATCTTCGGCCCGTAGACAGATCGATGGCCCGTAGAAGAGGCCTCGTCAAATCCCAAATGACTTGGTGAAAATTTTCAAGTCTGAGGCCTATATACGAGATAACATATGGCTCGTAAAGTATTCCACGACCTGTAACTTGATTTCGTGAGTTGGTGGTCCAAATATCAACTTTTTAATATCTTGAGTTACGAGTTATCAGACGACCCGAGAAGATCTTATGGCTCGTCGAAGAGGTTTCGTGCCAAATTCCAATAGCTTAAATTTGTAGACGGGATCTCGTAGACCCAGACCACAGTTTTAAGAGGGGTATTTTTGTCTATTCTTGTCCCTTTTTAATTGAATCCTTACCCGTTTTAGACTTAAATAAAGTCTTAAAAAAGAATCCTAAATGTATTTTGACCATTGTTCATGCTTAAGGGTTTCTTGAGAACACTAGAGGAGGGAGAAGACCAAGGGTTCTAATTCAAGCGCGGAAATCGATTGAAGTTTGATTATTTCTTCTATTCTCAAGTATATAAGGCTTACCAAAGTGTGAAACTACGTCCGTTCACACGCCCATTCCCTTACTTGAGTCGAAATTACAGAACAAGAGTTGAGTTTTGTTTTTTTATCAACCAATTGCTTAATTTTCTGTAATTATTATGAATCCTTATGTTGACGTATAAAGTACTTGCTGCATTGCATAATTACCGATATGAACTTGAGGTAAAAGGTTTATACTTGATAGCATGAACCCTAAATTGCTTGATTTTATGAAATTCTATGCATGAACTGAGTTGAGGTTGAGTTTCATTATCTGAGTTGAGTAAGTGAGTATGGTTGAGCATGAGAAGCATGATGCATTTAGTCACATACACTACTATATATGTCTTGCTTGCATTAGATGATGAGTCTCATTAAGTGACTCTGAATGACCATTTGAGTTTGAGTTGAGTTGATTTTCTTATTGATTGAATGAGTTGATGAGAAACTGAATGAATTGAGATGAGATAACCTAATAAGGTTGAGACTTGATGTGATTGATTGAGCATTAAGGATTGACCTGATTGATGAGTTGAGCATGCTTTAGCCTTGGGAGGAGTATCAAGCATCGAGCTGGGAGCGAGTAAATATTTACTCTAACCAACAGAACTACGTTGCCAGCATGGGATAGTCGTACAACACGTTTTGGAGACTCATGTCCCAAAAGATGGACATTTATTATTGGTCCATGAGAGAGTTGATCATCCTTTACCGTGGTAAGTTTAGGACTGGCGTGGCAATGACGTCATCTTTGTTGTGCATCACCAAACTAAAGGTGATGAGATTGGATATCGGTTAAAAGAAACTCCTAAGAAAATACTGATTGAGAATGATATTCTTATCAAACTGAGTTTGCTTCTGCTAAGTCATGCTTTTACTTTAAATTATTTGTATTTATATATTGAGATGAGCACGAGTTGGTCGAGTTGAGGTGAGTGAGCTTTATTTTTTGAGCTATTTTACATACCAGTATATTCTATGTACTAATATCCATTTGGACCTGCATCATGAAATGATGCAGATATAGGTGATATGGATTTCAGTCCGCGCATCGTTGAAGTCTAGATCAATGCATTCCAGAGTTGGTGAGCCCTCCTTGCATTCCAGAGGAGCCCTTTTATCTTCTTACTTTATTTGAGTAGTTTATTTCTTTGATTTGGGGTGTTCATGGCTTGTCATGACACCATCAAGATTGTTGAGTAAAGGCTTCACATACATCGAGATAGAGGATTTGTTTAGTATTTTGTAATTCCATACTTATTCATTTTCAGAGGGAGTGTCCGATGGGTCAATAAGGCCTAGTCTTCTACCACAGCACCACTAGCTAGGGGTAACTATAGAGGTGCCGGACCAGGGGCAGGTGATGGGACAAACCTTCTGTATGCAATGTGGAATCGACAAAACCAAGAGCTTGCACTAGATGTTTTGATGGGTATGCTTCGAGTCTTTACCTTTCCTTGCTATGCTTTACTTGATCTGAGTGCAACTTGTTCCTTTGTGACGCCATGTGTGGCTGGTACATTTGAGATTTTTCTTGAGTGTTTTGCTTGAGCAATTTTCGATTTCTATTCCTATTGGTGAGTCCATTCGAGCTGAGAGAATCTATAGAGATTGTGTGGTATCCATCTATCATAGGGATACTCTTGCTGATTTGATTGAGTTAGAGATGGCCGATTTTGACGTGATCCTTGGCATGGACTAGCTTCACGCCTACTATGCCTTAGTTAATCGTACAACCCGAACTGTCAAATTCTAGTTTTCGAGTGAGCCTGTTATTGAGTAGAATGGAGATGCTATTGCACCCTAAGGTAGGTTTATTTCATACCTCGAGGCTCAAAGACTGATCTCTAAAGGATGTATCTATTACCTCATGCGCGTAAGTTTGGTAATGTTGAGCCTCCAACTCTTGAGTTAGTCTCGATTGTGAGTGAGTTCTCTGATCTGTTCCCTGAGGATCTACCAGGAGTCCCTCCTGATAGAGAGATCGACTTCGAAATTAGTGTTCTTCCTGACATCCAAACTATTTCTATTCCTCCATATAAAATGGACCCTGCTGAGTTGAAAGATTTGAAGGAACAAATGAGAGATCTGCTAGAGAAGGGATTCATAGAGCGGAGTGTCTCTATGGAGCGCTCTAGTCTTTTTTGTACAAAAGAAGGATGGTTCCCTTAGGATGTGTATTGATTACCACCAGTTGAATAAGGTGACAGTCAAGAATAAGTATCCCCTTTGGAGGATTGACGACTTGTTTGAACAACTTCAGGGTGCCGCTATTTTCTCTAAGATATACCTTAAATCAGGCTATCACCAATTGAAAGTGATAGAACGTGACATTTTGAAGATGGCTTTTAGAACCCGATATGGTCACTTTAAGTTCTTGGTGATGTCCTTTGGGTTGACAAATTCACCTGCGGCCTTTATGGACTTGATGAATACAATATTCAGATAGTATCTTGACATGTTCATGATCGTGTTTATTGATAATATTTTGGTGTATTCTAGAGATGAGGAGGAGCATGCCAATTACCTCAGAATCGCTTTGCAGATGTTCAGAGATAATCAGTTATATGCAAAGTTTTTGAAGTGTGAGTTTTAGTGCAAATCTGTGGCATTCTTAGGCCATGTAGTTTCAGGAGATGGAATACGAGTAGATACCTAAACGATTGAGGCGGTTAGGAACTGGCCTAAACCAACCCCTCCAACATATATAAGGAGTTTTCTGGATTTAACTGGATATTACCGCAGATTTGTTGATGGATTTTCTTCAATATCTGCACCATTGACTATATTGACTCAGAAAAAGCTTAGTTCCAATGGTCTGACGAGTGTGAGAAAAGTTTTCAGGAGCTAAAGACGAGGTTAACTATTGCGCCTGTGTTGACCTTTCCTGATGGAAAGGATGGATTTTTTATCTACTGTGATGCTTCAAGAGTGGGATTGGGATATGCGTTGATGTAGAGGGGGAAAGTTGTTGCCTATGCTTCTAGAAAATTTGAAGTGCATGAAAAGAACTATCCCACTCATGACTTGGAGTTGGCAGCAGTGGTCTTTCCTCTTAAACTATTACGCCACTATTTATATAAAGCAGATGTTGATGTATTCACGGACCATAAGAGCCCGCAATATATCTTCACCCAAAAAGAGCTTAATCTGAGGCAGAGGAGATAGCTTGAGTTACTCAAAGACTATGACATGAGAATCCTCTACCATCCAGGTAAAACTAATGTAGTTGTTGATGCTCTTAGCAGGTAATCCATGGGGAGTACCGCCCATGTGGAGGAAGAGAAAAAGGAGTTGGCCAAAGGGGTTCATCGAGTGGCACAATTGGGAGTTCAACTAGATGAATTAGACAAACGAGGAGTTCTTGTGCATAATGGGTTTGCATCCTTTCTAGTAGTAGAGGTGAAAGAGAAACAAGATCAAGATCTTATTTTACTAAGTAGAAGGTGGATGTGCATAAGCAGAAAGTGATAGCTTTCGCTAAAGGGGGAGATGGAGTATTGAGGTATCAAGGCAAATTGTGTGTCCCAGATGTTGATGGTGTTCGAGAGAGGATCATGATCGAGGCCCATAATTCTAGATATTCCATTCACCAAGTCTCAACTAAGATGTACCATGACTTAAGAGAGATTTATTGGTGGAATGGGATGAAGAGAGACATTGCTGAGTTCGTTTCTAAGTGCTCGAATTGCCAACAAGTTAAAGTTGAGCACCAAAGACCATGTGGAGTAAGCTCAAAATTTTGAGATTCCAGAGTGGAAATGGGAGATGATTAGCATGAACTTCATCATAATCTTACCAAGACCCCATAGACAGGATAATTCAATTTAGGTGATAGTTGATCGGATGACAAAATCTGCACACTTAGCGGTAAAGATGACTTACACTATAGAGGATTATGCCTGGTTATACATAAAGGAGATTGTTAGATTGAATGGAGTCCCTTTTTTTATTATCTCAGATAGAGGAGCTAAATTCACTGCCTAGTTTTGGAGATCATCTCAAAAAGTTTTGGGTACGAAGGTGCATCTTAGCACTGTTTTTCACCCGCAGACAGATGGCCAGGCAGAGCATACTATTCATACCTTGGAGGATATGTTGATAGCCTGCATCATTGACTTAAGGGTAGTTGGGATGACCATTTTCCTTTGATTGAGTTTATTTACAAAATAGCTTCTATTTGAATATTCAGATGGCTTCATATGAGGCACTTTATAGGAGGAAGTGTAGGTCACCAATCAAGTGGTTTGAGGTAGGTGAAGCAGAGTTGATTGGGCCAGAATTGGTACATTAGGCTATGGAGAAGGTACATTCGAGAAAAGTTGAAGATTGCACAGAGTCGACAGAAATCCTACACTGATGTCAGAAGGAGAGACATGGACTTTAAGGTCAACGATTGGGTATAATTGGAGGTGTCACCAGTGAAGGGTGTGATAAGATTTGGAAAGAAAGGAAAACTGAGTCCAAGGTAGATTGGCCCATATCAAATCATAAAGAGAGTATACAATGCAGCTTATGAGTTAGAACTACTATAAGAGTTGGTAGCCATCCACCCTTTCTTCCACATTTCCATTCCTTAAAAAGTCTCTGGGACACCCGTTTTTGATTGTACTTGTTGAGAGTATTGGAGTAAAGGCAGTCTGAGTTATAATGAGATTCTTGTCCAAATCCTTGATCATCAGCTTTGCAAGTTAAGAACCAAAGAGGTAGCATCTGTCAAAGTATTGTGGAGAAAGAAGCCACTTAGTAGGCGAATGAGGACATGAAGGCCAAATACCCTCGTTAGTTCCTGCCTATTGATGATGAGAGAGTTGATGCTAATGATTTCCTTCTAAATCCTTGAACTCCTATTCCTTGAGTTCTCTTTCTATTAGGAGTTTAGTAGACGATAAAGCTCTAGAGTCTGAGTGAGGATTGACTTAATATGTTGATTTCTAAGAGAGGATTGACTTAATATGTTGATTGTTTATATGTTATTACTTGCTAAGTTCTTGAATGATTGGTTGCACGAATGAGATAAGAGTTGTTGATGGTCAGAGCCCATAGGGAAATCTGTGCCTAGACTAAGTTCCTTGGTTTTCTCTTCATTCGAGGACGAATGATCCCAAGAGGGAGATAATGTAACACCCCCAAATTCCTTCCACCTAGTCTAAGTAGATGTACAGAGAAAACTAAGAAAATGACTGAGAAAAGCTGCTAAATGAGGATCCATGAGGGCCATCTACGGCCCGTAGACAGATCTACGGTGCAGAAGAGGCCTCGTAAAACCCCAAATGACTTGGTGAAATTTTCCATGTCTGAGGCCTATATACGAGACAACATACGATTCATAAAGTATTCCATGGATCGTAGATTGGTTTCGTGAGTAAGTGGTCCAAATATCAACTTTTCAGTATCTTGAGTTATGAGTTGTCAGACGATCCGTAGAAGATCTTACGGCTCGTAGAAGAGGTTCCGTGCCAAATTCCAGTAACTCAAATTTCAGGACCCCTTGTTTACGAGAGGTCGTCTACGGCTCGATATTTAGTCTATGGCCCATATACAGGGTCTCATAGACCCAGATGATAGTTTTAAGATGGGTATTTTTTCTATTTCTATCCTATTTTAGTTAAATCCTTAGTCATTTTAGACTTAAATAAAGTCTTAAAACAGAACCCTGAGTGTATTTTGACCATTGTTCACGCTTAAGGGTTGCTTGAGAACACTAGAGTAGGGAGAAGAACAAAGGTTTCTAATTCAAGTGTGAGGATCGATTGAGGTTTGATTGTTTCTTCCATTCCCAGGTTTGCAAGGCTTACCAAAGTGTGGAACTACGTCTATTCACACACCCATTCCCTTACTTGAGTCGAAATTTGAGAATAAGAGTTGAGTTTTGTATTTTTATCAACCAATTACTGAATTTTCTGTAATTATTATGAATCATTATGTTGACATATAAAGTACTTGCTACGTTGCATAATTACTTATATAAACTTGAGGTAAGGGTTTATACTTGAAAGTATGAACCCTAAATTGCTTGATTTTATGAAATTCTATGCATGAACTGAGTTGAGGTTGAGTTTGATTATCAGAGTTGAGTAAGTGAGTATGGTTGAGCATGAGGAGCATGATGTATTTAGTCACGTACACTATTATATATGACTTGCTTGGATTACATGATGAGTCTCATTGAGTGACTCTGAATGACCACTGGAGTTTGAGTTGAGTTGATTTTCTTATTGATTGAATGAGTTGATGAGAAACTGAGATGAATTGAGATGAGACAACCTAAAAAGGTTGAGATTTGATATGATTGACTGAGCATTGAGGAATGAGCTGATTGATGAGTTAAGCGTGTTTTAGTCATGGCAAGAGTATCGAGCACCAAGCTGTGAGTGAGTAAGTATCCACTCTAACCCACAGAATTATGTTTTCAGCATAAGATAGTCGTATAGCATGTTCTGGCGACTCATGTCCCAAAAGATGGACAATTATTATGGATCCATGAGAGAGTTGATCGTCCTTTACCGTGGCAAGTTTAGGATGGGCGTGGCAACAACATCGCTTTTGTTGTGCATCACTAAATTAAAGGTGATGGAATTGGATGTTGGTTAAGAGAAACTCCTAATCAAACATTGATTGACCATGATATTCTTTTCAAACTGAGTTTGCTTCTTGATGTGCTGCCAATAGCATATTTGGTGCCTAAAACAAGGGATTTTGCGATTCTTAATGAGACTTTTTATGGTTTTTATGTGTTTTTATATTTTTATTGTGGAAAAGATAGGTTGGCATGATTTTGGGAGAAAATTGCAGATTTTGCTGAAGTGCAGGACATACGATCCTTCCTACGAGTCGTAGCCCAAGATACGAGTTGTAGGGTGATCTTGTAGCAAGAAACGATAAGCAAAAATCAAAAATCTGCTAAGTGGAGGTCCGCCCTACGAGGCCACTCTATGAGTCGTAGGTCTCACTACGACTCGTATAGGTGGGTTTGTAGCAAGAAATAGAGAACTAAGAGTTTGGACCGAATACTGAAGGACTAGACTACGAGAGGAGCATATGAGTCGTAGCCTAAGCACTGACTCGTACTAGTGGGTTATAATGGTCAAGTCCAAAATGCAAAGAGCCTACCACAAACCTCGATTACGACTCATAGGGCACCCTACGAGTAATACCTGTGCGACGTACTGTGCTGCCAGCTATCTTTTCTATTTAATTTTTAGGGTTAAATTGTAAATAGTATAAATACTCAATGTTGGGGTTTTAGAAGAAAAAAGCGGAGACTTGAATTTTGTAAGATTCACTTTGAATATTTTCCCTAGGATATTTCTAGGGTTTAGGGTAGATTTCAATTTTTACTTTGAAGAACCACTTTTGGGGATTGCAAAATCAGAGTGTACTCATTCTCCATTTATCCAAGCATGTGGTTTGCAACTTGTGGTATTCTTGTTCTTCATTGTTTTGGGTAAATACTCAACTATGTCTCTATTTGCATTATTGTTGATTTTGCCTTAGCCATGAGTAGCTAAGCACCCACAATTTGGGGTTGTGGGAACCAAGAGTAGTTGACTTGAAATAACCTAGACTTTGTGCATTTCTTTGATTGGTATTTTTCATGTATTATTTATTTCCATTCATTTTGATTGGTGTTTGGTGGTGGCCAACACCGAACCCCGCCTACTACCACAATCCCGACCAAGGTAGTGACGAATAGGAAAAAAAGAAGAAAATGACAGGATTCGATTGATGTGTTCTCGTCTAATCAACCAAACCTGACCAATGGGAGGTTGACTGGGACAATGGGTAATGGTTTGGCACACCATGGTTGCCGACCACGCACCATGGTGAAATTCGACCTTCACCTTCACAAGATGGCTGAAAGAACCTAAGTTAGCATCCTGCACGCGAATTCCCAATGAGAGTTATTTTGTCCAGGGTAATCGAGTCAACGAATCATGGGCAGCACAATTCCCACATTGTCCCCAAATTTGAGTGACTTCTTGCATAGTTAGTATAGTATTCTTTTTTATTTTTATTTTTATTCTGAAATCATATAACCCCCACCCCCCCATCTAGAGATTTTAGTAATCGATGCTTGAAATTATTGGTAGCGGATCTCTATAGTCAAGCCCTGTATTCCCTGTGGATTCGATCCTAACCACTTGTTAGGTCAATTGCTGATAGCGATCGCTTTCTTATTGGAGCGTGAACATCATAAAAAATTATGGCGCCATTGCCGGGGAATACGGCTAGGTTTTTGACTTGATCTCACTATTAGTTCAAGTATTACTTTTTAGATTCTCTTGTATTTTATTGTTAGTGTCGTTTTTGTTGCTTTACTTTATTTAAAGGTTGATTGGCACCATGACCAAACAAAAGCTCTATGTCATAGGTGACTTGTTGGAAACCTTGCAGAAGTGTGTCCTGTTCTATGGGAAAGAGTCCGAAGATCTCCAAACTCACCTACATCATTTTACTCAAACGTTGAGGGGGTGCTTGGGACAAGACATCCTGCTTGGGAGGCCACAACCCTCCAAATCTTCCTTATGACTCTCAGGAGTGAAGATGCAGAATAGTGGTCAATTCTCCCACTAGATATTTGTTCTAACTGGGAGGAGGTGCAGAGGGTCTTCCTCATGAATTTCTACAAAGGGCCCAACAAGCAAGAGCTATAGGACAATATTTGTAATTTTAAATAAGTGCTAGGAGAATCATTCGTAGTAGCTTGGGAAAAGTATAAGAAGTGCCTGGGGGTGAAGCAGAACCATTTCTAATTGACGATGTATTGGTGGCTAGTTTCTACCGAGTGCTAACCTCCGAACTACAAGGACATGTTGATGCCTTGTTTGGAGGGGATTGTTAGGCATTTCTGAGGCGACCATTCAACGAAATTGCCAAATATATGGATAAACTGTTTGCCGTCACCCAAGTTTACCATTTCAAAAATAACTAGCACTGCCCACTAGTACATCAGAGGGAACTTTAAGTGCTACCAGAAAGGAGAGGGTGCCTAACTGGCTCAGGTTACCACACCAGCATTGCATCACAAATAAACTCTCAAGGATTGAGGTATGCTTGAGCAAGTGGTTACAAAAACCAATGAACAAGAAGAGGTTATACAGGAGATAAAGTTTGGTGTCATCAAAGTGAACTACAAGGTGGAATAACAAGCAATGGCAATGCAGAGACTTGATGACAGGGTTGAGCAACTTGTAACACGATCAGAGCCTATACAAATAGATCACAGAAGAGGCAAGAGGAGTAAAGATGAGACTCCATCAATCCATGAAGAATTCTAAGTGCTCATGACGACAAACTTAAGCCACGACGTTAAATAAGGCGCTTCTTGGGAGGCAACCCAAGTATCTTTGATGCTTTGTTTTGTTTAGAGTATAATTTAGATGTTTAAATTGTTCGGTAGTAGTTTAATGTTTGTTTTGACTGCTTACATACATTGGATTAGTTGTACCATTCCGAAAAGTGGTGTATTTTAAAGTATGGTTTGCAGGTATAGGTCAAGAACTGAAAAGTTGATGAAAAGTGCATCTAGAGCAATCCCTATAAGCAGGCCTACGAGTCGTACTGTGACTCATAGTCATGCCTCGTAGAGGCAAACAGTAAGGATTTAGGGTTGGTACACACTATACGAGCTAACCTTACGATTCATAGAGTCCCCTACGAGTTGTAAGTTGAGTTCGTAGTACACAGGTATGAATTCTAATTTTTTCTAAGTGTTGAGTCCTGATACGTACCAGGATCTACGAGATGTAGTAAGCGCTACGACTCATAGTCGAGGGTCTCGTAGACCCGATCTGCAGATTTTTAAAAAGTCAACTCGGTTTGGTATATTAAGGGTCAAATGTTTATTTGACCCCTCTTACCCTCTTTCAAACGGTTCTCTTCCCCCATAACTTCCTAAATACTATTTACTACAATTCCATTCAATCCCAAATATTCTTCTATCAAGATCTCCCAGCAAATGCACTCTATTAGGGTTTCAGCTTCTCTTATCTCTCTCATTACATCTTCATCTTTTCATCTGGTGAGTTTTCTTGGTTAACTCTGGCACTCATGCTATAATCTTTCTTTATTGGTGTTTGAATGAGTGTTTTGTTATTATATTGGGTATACCCATGTGAAAATGATTGTGTAGGGCATGCAGAGTAGGATTTAGTGTTATTAAGTTCCCTGCCATGACTTGAAGTTGTCTGTTTACCCTTGCTTGGTAGCTATAGTGTTGACATGTGATTAGGGAAGTTTGATGTATGGTTATTGATTGATTATTTTGCAAAACCTTGTCGGGGTCGAAATTTGGGAGTATTGGGGTATTTTAATTTTGCTAATTTAAACCTTGTGTGAATTTGTTGCGACCTTTCTTGAATCTCAATATGCTTTGTACCATTGTTGATGAGTCTGAGTTTCGAAATTAGTTCATTTTGGGTATGTTTTGGATGTAATTGGGGATTCTTGTTATATTGTGGGGTTAAGGTTGATTGTGTCGACCTATCTTGTATGAGGTTGATTGTGTGTTCATGATTTTGTGTTGCTTCAATGTTGTTTAAGTTTTTACTTGAATGTCTTTTGGTCCTTGTGGGAAGGTTACATGCACCCCAGGTGCCTTTGGTTTCTACTACGAGGTCCCATTACGAGTCATCGGTCACCCTACGAGTCGTAGTGGTTCCTCGTAGGAGGCATCAGTCACTTGTGGTTCCTTAACACTTACCATACGAGACCCACCTATGACTCGTAGTATTTATGAAGAATCATAGTGAGGGGCTCATAGGACCTGTCCTAATCTAACTTGTATTCTGCTTCCTACTACGGATCCAGGATACGACTCATAGTTCAACCTACAAGTCGTATTTGAGCCTCGTAGATGTGATCAAAGTGTTATTGTCGCAGGAACTTTTACACTACGAGGCTATTATATGACTCGTAGGTCACCCTACGAGTCATACCTGTGCCTCGTACTTGCAAACCTGCAACTAGTTCAATGTATTTACTTTAGTGGTTTTGTTATTCTTTGTTTGATTGTTTTGTGTGAATCCCTTTTGGATCAAATATCTTGGGGCTCAATGCCTCCAAGAGGTCGAAAGAACACTGCCACAGCTTCGAGACACCAACTGAGAGATGAAACGTCAGATAATGCTCAGTCAGAAGAGTCAATTTAGGAGATGAATGTGCACATTGATCCTGAAGCAAATGTACCATTGACAAGGTCTCGGGCATCAAAAGCCCCAATGGAAGTCACTAGTCCCTCCCAATCTGAAGAGGAGGGCAATGAAGAAGGATCATATGATGACCTCTCACTTTCTGAGTTAGACTCTATTGAGGCATCACAGACCCAGCCTGAGGAGACTGCACCCCAATAGCCAACTGATCCTACTTATACTGTCGCGTCCATGAACCCCCAAAACACGAGATGGTTTGTACCAAACATGAAAGAGATTTATGATAAGGAGATGGAACTAAAAAGTCAGGGGAAGTCAGTCTGACAATTCCATGAGGAGGCGAAGCTCAAGGACTCAGGGCTGCATGGTGTTCCGAACTTGGAGCTAAGATCGATCACCACGGCTACGGTGGCTTTCACAAAGGTTGGGCAAGTATGCCCATATTTAGTCTGGGAATTATACGCATCATAGTATGCTACCATTTGTAGGGACCTTCCCAGAAACAAGAAGGCAATTGATCAGCCACGGTTGTGTGAGGTCCTAGTTTGGGGTGAGATTGTTTGACATTTCCAAAGAAACTATCAGAAGGGTACAGTTTGGGCAAACTACAGAGCTCCCCGTTCCACTGGTAAAATATGATAACCGGATTGCGAAGATGAGGAAGGCGATGAATGAGAAGGATGTTGGGTTGAAAATAGAGCTCCTTAGGTGATAGAAAGCCAAATTTATGAGGCGGATACCGAGCCTATGTGGTTCACTAACCACGCCAATCCTATTTTGAAGTCCAACCTCTCCTTTCGGGCAAAGTTTTGGTGGTCCATTATCCGTTGGTGAATCTGACCCACATTTAAGGATAATGTGGTCACATTGGAGAGAGTGATGCTGTTAGCTAGCATTCTGGCTAGTTATGAGATTGACTTGTCTCGCGTTATGGCTGAACAAATCCACGAGTCAGCAATCCGTATCCAGTCTGCATTACCTTTTCCAATCCTGATACATAGATTATGCAATGTAGCCGGGCTACATATTTCTCTCCACTTGGATCCACATGTAGAGGAATGCGCCTGATAGATCCCAGCCTAATTAGGGATGATGAGAACTCGGTGGCCCTACATAGAGAAACTTTTCCTCCCACCCCAGAGCCATTCCTCATTGAGCCATAGGCTTAGGAGCAGTCCCCAGCCACCACCAGTGCTACTCCAACTACTTCAGGGCCATCTCCAACTGTTGAGATCGAGGCAATACCATCTTCCAGCACACCTGCACCAATACCTTCCAATACACAGGTTGATTCTCTTATATCTGCTATTGCTTTTCAGGCATTGGTGCGCAGGGTAGCCATAACAGAGTTCCAGTTGCAGTGGTTAGCTGGCCAGATCAAACCATAGGTCAGTCAGACGGTCCAGGCCTCAGAGGAGAGGGCCACGACATTTGCTCATGAGTTGATAGATCAGAGAGTCAAAGCAGTGGATGCTAGAGTAGATACCTTCGAGGAGAGGGTCCAACAGAGGGTGCCCGGCCTGCTGACATGAGCGTAGTGACAGAGGAGTTGGCCAAGTTCAAGGTCGACTTGTTGAAAGTGTTAGCAGCCTCAATACCAGTCCCGAAGGTGGTACCGGCGGGTTATAATATATTTGACCTATTCGAGGATTGCCCATATGCCCACGGGAAGAGGCCTCTCGGGAGTGATGACCCAGCGATGAGCCGGAAAAGGCCCAAGACTGACGATGATGCAGCAACACTAGAGGAAGCGCCGATACCGAATGAGGTGGTGTAGGAGTCCCTAGCACTGGGAGCTATACAAACGGATCGGGAGAAACTGATAGCATAGGGAAAGAGTAGTTCACATGCAGCTGCAGCCCAGACTAAAGAGGAGGAGACCAATGCTCAAGACCCCTAGGACCAGACAGATGCTGGTGCTTGAGCACCAAGTGTTTGATATTTTGACTGCAACACTTACTTGCTATTTATGGATACTTTATTCTTTTTGTTAAACAATATTTTCTTTATGTTGGTTTTTAGATATTTTTAAATATTTTGTTTTTAATGTTGTTTTTAAATGTGTATAGGATGTTTAGTTTTGAAATGTTGGTTTTTAGTGTGTGTGTGTGTGTGTATATATATGGACAAAGTAAAGACACATATTAAAAACAACTATCCAAAACATATATATATACATATATATGTTTTGGATAGTTGTTTTTAATATGTGTCTTTACTTTGAGGACAAAGTATCTTATTTTGGTGGGGTGTCGGAAGTTAGGGATTAGGGTGAAGTCTGAGTAATTTCAAGTCCATAACTTCTCCTATTTTTGATCCCAAGATTTTCTTACCATATTTTTTTTCTTGTGGATATTTTAATTTCCGTTGAACTGGCATGTTTAGGTAGCATAGATAATTTGTAGATATATAGTAGTATTATCTTTTGGCATACATATATATATGCTTTTTGAATATTTGAAAATTTGGTTACCCTCAAAATTTTTGAGATTGTTGATTCTTTTTTCAATCATACATATGATTATCTGGCAATGTTTGTTCTGATAAAGAGAAGCCTAGTTGATGCTTGAAGCATGACCTGTGAATCTATACTTGATTGTGTTTGCAATGCCATGTGTGTGTGAGCTTATTTTGCCACATTCATGTATTATGTATGGACTCAGAACTTTCCTTATTACTTTAAGATTGGATTGGTGATGTGGTTGATTGGGAAAGGATTTTAGGCCATTGTGTTTTTATTGGAATCCACTTTTGCCTAAATGACCTACCAAATGTGGTAGTTGATCCCTTGTTCCAATTGTTTGAGCTTTGCATGTTCCTATTCTTTCTTGACACCTAGATAGTCTAGCCTTGTTTTATGAAATACCTTGATCTTGGCCTTGGTCTGTCCTTGGACATGTGAACCTTGATTGAGGCTAAAAGCCTAAGTTGAGGGTGGCTACGAATAGTGGCCCTGGTTTGGAAAATAGATAATGTGTACTTCACTTTAGGCTAAATGCCTAAGTTGAGGTTGGCCTTTATTATGGTAAAATAATGAAAATAAGGTGGTTAGTTGGGAAAGAAAGAAAGAAATGGAAAAGTCATGTGCCGGGTGAAAAAAAGAAAAGAAAAGTTGTCTTAGATTAAAGAGAATCGCAAAAATGAGTTCAAAAGTAAGGCACAACTAAAAAAGTGAAAGAAAGCACCTGAAAAAAGCTTAAAAAAGGAGAATAAAGGCGAATTTAGTGAAAATGGTTAAGTTAGGAGGTAAGAGTATTGATAAACATGGTTCAAGGATAGCTTGTTCTTACCCATCTTCATGCCTGGTAAGAGCGTATCAGTAGGATAGTCAAAACTTTGCCATAGGAAGTTCTCAGGTTTAGTATCATTTACATCTCTGATAACAAGATTCCCCGAGTTCAACAATTGTGCAACTGTATTCTTCACAGCCAAATGCCTTGACGAATTAGTAGACCACACGATTGTATTAGCAGCAGTGAGAAGAGCAAGTCGTGCTGTATCGATGATTTTCAACCTAACATCTGATGTGTTGTTGAATGGATTTTCTCTATTGGCAACCCATACCACAGACTTATCAGGTACATCATGCTTATACCATATTCCGACATACCAATTATTCGTGAAACTAGCTGGGGAAAAAAATCCCATCTCAAAGCTTCGATCAGATGAAGTGATGGTCTTACCATCTGTTAGAAAGTCAGTTGCAGTGATGATATCTTTTGCACTAGAAGTTGTGCATAGAAAACCACATAACAATATCTGCAACATAAGCAGATAACGATCCATTAAGAACTACTGTATCACATACTACCGAATCAAAGAGTTATAATTGGATTTATTGAATAAATATCCAGATAGTTCTGAATGTCTTAAAATCACATCAAACTATTTGGATGCTAGTTAACTAGACTGTAATAATACATAAATTTGTCCTTTTAACTTGACCTCATCTCGCATCTATGCTCTCCAACTTGAGCGTACACAAATAACTACTTAGAGTATAAAGTTGAACAAGTAGGTAAACGTATTCTACTTTTATTTTACGTGGCAATTTCCATCCTCTAGAACATCCTACTAGGCGTCCTACATGTATTATGCCAAGTAGGGTATGCGTCACATATAAGTATCTACTTGTGCATGGCCAAAATTGGAGACATAGATGTCAAATAATGAATAATTCAATGGGATTATTAGCTGACCATAACCTTAGCTATCTCATCTTTTTGACTTCGTCAATGGAGACTGTACTATTTGTCTCATTTGATTGGCCCTTAATTTCCAATTAATCACCAGCGACCTGTGGAAAAATCAACTCAATCGATAATTAATGTCGTGTATAGAAAGGTGGAAAGACAGTAGGAAAGTAGGAAGAAACGAGCTTCCATCGACCACCAATGATGCCTTGACGGTAATTTGTGGTTGTGCCATTCAGAGTCTTGAATTTGTGTTAAATATCTCACAGCTAGACTTCATGACACGGCACTAAGCTAATCTTGTTTCTGGGATAGCAACGGGACGGAGTGGCCGGGTTGAAGTAGTTATTTTTAATATTACTATGGAGGGGAAGCTGGGTTTGCATATCCAATGTAAATTAAATTTTTGTAATTAATAAAAATTAAAGATATAAACTCTTTATATTAAATTGACTTTAATTTTAATTCTTTTTTAAAATTTAAACTAGATGTGTTCAGGAAATTATTAGTTGTTGAAACGTACTGGGATCGGTTAATTAGCAAGTACGAAACAATTGTGAAAATGTTAATTAAAAGTATTTAATTAATTATCGAGATGTTAATTAGCGAAAAATGAAAAAAAAATAATAAACTTTATTATTCTTATTAAACTCAAATAAAAGAATTTAAAATTGTATGCGGGATGAATTAATGAGGAATAGGTCTATATAGAGTGGGGCAGGGCGGGTTTACGCGAAGCAAGCCTATATGGGAAAGTGTGGGGCACGGATTTACGAGTAGCGAGTCTACATGGGATGAAATGGATGGGTTGAAAATAATAAAAAATAAAAAAATAATAAAATAGAACGATTTAAAATATTTGTCGATTGAACTTAACCGGCTTTAAATGCTCCATTGCCCTTCCTACCCATTTCTAGGCGTCATTATCACATGTGAGGATTTGAAGGCTGTAAATTACCTCTTCATGAAACGAAGTTTCCAACATTTGAAAAGTAAGAGTTTGTCATAACCACTGATTTCTTGGGGGACCATTTTTGAGAAAATTGACACAAGGATATTTACGTAGTATATGATCAAAAATACCACATATCCGGAAATTTCATAATATATTATGATTATAGTTAAAAATCTTATGATTCGTCTCTTCTTCAAATTCTATGCATAAAAAAGATCAAAAATACCACATATCCGGAAATTTCATAATATATTATGGTTATAGTTAAAAATCTTATGATTCGTCTCTTCTTTAAATTCTATGCATAAAAAAGACCTAGCATATAATGTAACCTTTTTATTAAGTATATGATCCACAATTAAATTAGAGAGTAAAATGACCATGCAAAAGTAAGACAAAAGTCAATTATCACTTCAATGTGATATGACATTACACCACAAAAGGACCGTGTATATCGTTATATATATGGAGGACCACAAGCATGTCCAGCCCCATTCTTAAATTCATAATAATTTAGAATATTAATCAAACTTGATACATACTATATATAGTTTGGCACTCTAAATCTAATCATATAAATCAGTTTGGTTAAAACTTCTAAAATCATCTTATTTTGATAATTTTTTACAAGTTCTTTTAAGAAGATAGATTTTGTGAGAAGTAATCTGTGTTTGACCAATACATTTTAAAAATATTTTTGAATAACAATTGTTATTTTATCATGCTTTTTAAAAAAAATTCTAATTATATTTCTTCATAAAAGTACTTTTGAAAAGAATTATTTTTTAATCTTCTCAAAATAGCTTTAGTTACTCTGTTGAAGCACTTATTTTTTCCGAAATCTTAGCCACACGCCTTAATTTTTAATATAAGTCTGGCCAACGAGGCCATAAATTTTTCATAGCTCAAAGGATCTCATTTTCTTTGATTCGAAGTCTCTCTACACTTTTTTCTCCTTTTAAAGTTTAGCCATAATTGTAAAGTCCCCACTTAAGAGGCAGACTTTTACAAATTCAGTCCCGCATATTTGAAGTTATATTTCCAAAGTGGTTAGACTTGCAAAAATTTGTGAAACTAGGGGCATGCCTTAAATAGGGTCCCAAAGTTGGCTATATATGCAACTTCACCCATCTATCTCTATCTTTTCATTTTTTTTTCCAGGTCATTTACAAAAGGAAATATTATGCGGATAAGCAAATATATATTGGTTAATTAACTTATATAGTTATAGTTTAAATAAATTATGCCTCGCGACAAACATCTAGCTGTAATTACAGTTTGAGTTTTGTATAATCCGCGCGATTTATACAAGTCTGTGCGCGGTTATACAAAAGTTGTGCGCAAAACAAATTATATATCGAAATATACAAACACTGCAAATTGTATAGCGAACTATATAAACATTGTGCACGAATTTGTATATCGAAATATAAAAACGCTATACAAAATTGTGAATGATATAGCAAACTATACAAACATATCCAAACGCTGAGGTGAACTGTACAAATGCTGCTATAATTATAGTTAGAAAATATAATTACCCAAACTATAATAATTATTAGTTAAATGACTATTTCAAGAAATTAACTTGAAAATATTATCATTACCAACATAAGTAATGTTCTAAATAATCTAAACCAAATTGCAAATTTGTGATATCTAAAGCTCCACAAGATCGACTATTTTTTGGCCTTGGAGTATGATGGAATAAAGCAAAATGACTCTTTAAACTATCTGTGTTTTTTTCATTTGTGAAGTAGCAGTTAGTCAATGCAACTTTCGACGCTCCTCATGGTCATCTGGAAACAGCCGCTTTATGTTTTTAAACATAGGGTTAGGCTGCGTACATCCGACCCCCCTCACCCCGCAATGAGCGGGAGTCTTTTGAGGCACTGGGGTATGTTGTTGTTGTTGTAAAGCTCCACAAGACTTTGAAAAATGTAAGCCGACAAACTAAAGAAACTTGTAACACTTTTTATGTTAAGAAAAACAAGAGTCCTTTTCCCCAGCAGTCTGTTTGTGTATTTATTTAAGACACCAATACTTTTGTTAACTATTGGATATTATAGCATGTGATAAAGAGCTCTTTAATGTCTTACACGCATTTTGGCAGCTTGTTATTATGGTCACTATTGAATGGTATCCTCTAGTAGAAAGCAAATGGAAATTTTTCTGTTTATGTTGCAGTTATTGTTATGTAGTCTTGTATGCTCAATTTCTAGTGCAAAAGATACAATCACTGTGTCCGACTTTCTAATCGAGGGTAAGACCATTATTTCATCTAATGGAAGTTTTGAGATGGGATTTTTTTCCCCAGGTAGTTTCGCGAATAATTGGTATATTGGAATATGGTACAAGCACGACGATGTACTTGACAAGTCTGTTGTATGGGTTGCCAATAGAGAAACTCCACTTAACAGTACATTAGGTGTTATGCTGAAAGTCATTGATCCAGGACGACTTGCACTTGTTACTTCTGCTAATATGAGCATATGGTCTACTAATTCGTCGAGGCCTTTGGCTGTGAAGAATCCAATTGCGCAGTTGTTGAATTCAGGGAATCTTGTCATAAGAGATGCAAATGACACTAAGCCTGAGAACTTCCTCTGGCAGAGTTTTGATTATCTGACTGATACGCTCTTACCAGGCATGAAGCTTAGTAAGAACTTTGAGACTGGAGAAGAATTTTATCTGTCCTCGTGGAAGAACGAATATGATCCAGCTCCAGGGGAATATACATATCGTTGTGATCCTACTGGATATCCTCAACTTGTTGTGAGGAAAGGTAAAGTTAAGGTGTTCAGTAGCGGACCATGGAATGGACTCCGCTGGAGTGGTGTACCAGGAATGACGAAAAATACAAGTTATACATTTAAGCTGGATTTTGATGAAAAGAAAGCAATTGACAGCTACACACTCGTGGATAATTCTGTTGTATTGAAATTAACCTTGAACAGTCATGGTATGGTTAAGCGTTGGACGTGGGATGAGAAGAGACAGGAATGGCATATTTATCTGGCTTCACCAGCAGATGTCTGCGAGTATTATGGAACATGTGGTGCATATGGTAGTTGAAACATCATACTTTCTCCTGTTTGTCGTTGCTTAGACAAGTTTGTTCCTAAAGATCCAAAAAATTGGGCAGTGACAAAGTGGTCCGGTGGGTGTGTTAGAGGACACCTCTTAATTGCAACAATGGAGATGGATTTCTCAAGTACTCTGGTATAAAGCTTCCAGATACACAGTATTCATGGTTGGATGCGAGTATGTCACTCCAAGAGTGCGAGAAAGTTTGCTTAAAGAATTGCTCTTGTATGGCTTACTCAAATCTTGATATACACAATGGTGGCAGTGGCTGTTTACTTTGGTATGGCGACTTAATTGACATTCGAGAATTACCTAGAGGACAGGATATTTAATAAGGGTAGCTAACTCAGAGTTAGGTAAAATTTCCGCAACAAATTCGTTACAATTTGATCAATATGAAACATTGGTTGAACGAAGAAACTTCACAAATCTTAGCTTTAGTTGTGTTTTGCTTAGCTATTTGTTAAAAAGTTCACATAGTATACATTTTGTTTACTTTACGCCCCCTTTTTTCTTTTCAGGCTCGAAGAAGAAAACAAAAGTACTTGTGCTGATTCTGTCACTGTTGATCGCAGTGTCTGTCATTGGCCTGATCATAGGGCTGTATATTTTGATAAAGACGAGAAAGACAACGAAGAAGAAGACGAGCAAGATGACTCTAAAAGATGATCTAGAATTTCCACTGTTTTCCTTATCAACAGTAGCTAAACAGATAACTTTGTACCATTTTCTAGATATTTAACTAAAAAGTGGAATTGCTATGCACGAATTCCACTACTAACATAGATTTTGTGATATATCTGCTGATATTTCTATTCAAAAAACAATAGAAATAGAAGAAGATTTCATCCATACGTAGATAACATCTTCAGGTAGAAAAATCCATATTGATGTTTAATGTTGATATTGTTGTATTAGTCAAGAATCAAAGTTTTATGCTATTTCTAAAATTACTATTCACATGCACACAAGTCAAAATAGTTTTCTTGTTTACACTCTACCGAGGATCTAACAATGTGATTGTGACTTCATTTCTTGAACTTCTTGTCTGTGATCCTGATTTTGCTTCATCAGATATGTTCCGTTCTGTGAAAAATCCCGGTTCTTTTGCTTTTGGCAGTAAACTCTCATTAGCCAACATATGAACCACAGAAGACATGTTTGGTCTATCATCTGGATGTTGTTGCACGCATAATAAACCCACTTGGATTAACCTCAAAACTTGAGATATAGGACAAGAATCAGCTAGTTGCTCATCAATTAGTTCCAATGACATATCTTCTTTGTAAAGCTTCCATGCCTGTTTGAATTTAGATGTTAATTAATCATCACAAATTCTATTTTTGTAAAGAAAAGAGTCACCAGAAAGGTTATACAGTGCTTACGTGACCAAGAAGGCTAAGGTTGTGATCTTGATGGACAAATCCTCTATTTCTCTTGCCACTCACAATCTCTAACAACAAGACGCCAAAGCTAAACACATCTGATTTCACTGAGAAGATCCCATCTACTGCATATTCTGGGGACATGTAACCGCTGTGCAAACAAAACATCACCATGAGTATTATAGAAGCAAGAAGTCAGATGAGTAGATTGTATGATATTAGAGATCCTTACTATGTCCCAACCACATTGCGTGTTTTTGCACCCATCTCATTTCCTGCAACACTTCTAGCCATGCCAAAGTCTGAAATTTTAGGATTCATATCTGTATCTAGCAAGACATTGTTTGCTTTAAGGTCTCTATGGATGATTCGTAGTCGAGAATCTTGATGAAGATACAATAAGCCACGAGCAATTCCGTTTATGATGTTGAAACGCTTTGGCCAATCAAGTAATTTGCTCTTTGTTTTATCTACAATATAAGTTTTCTTATTAGCAGCTTTTTTCATGTTTTGACTAATATATCGAAGTATTACTCATTTTAACTTGTTAGTAGGATAGAAATACAAACCAAATATGTATGAGTCCAGGCTTTTATTAGGCATGTATTCATAGATCAACATCTTTTCTTCCCCTTGACTGCAGCAACCCAGAAGTCTCACAAGATTTCGATGCTGAAGCTTGGCAATATAGATAACTTCGTTTTTGTATTCGTCAAGTCCTTGCATAGAAGTCCTTGACAGTCTCTTCACCGCAATTTCTTGTCCTCCTTCCAGCACTCCCTAGAAATGACAAATATAGAACATAGATTTTACAAAGACGAGAATATTATAGAATGAAAATCATCTCCAACTGTTTAACACTCTTATTTTGAACTTAAAGAAGTTACTTTACCAACAAATTTGCATTGTATACCTTGTAAACAGGTCCAAATCCACCCGCTCCAATCTTGTTGTTGATCGAAAAGTTATTTGTGGCACTTGTTATTGTTGACAACTGGAACAGTGGCAGCTCAAAATCTTCTTTGAGTTGCGGTTTCTTCTTCTTTTTCCGTTTGTACAACAACAAAATCAGGCTTAGCAGAATCGTTGCCACCAATAACGAGAAACACACTACGAGTATCTTTGCCTTCTTTCTTATTGAACCTGCCTCAGATTCTGCAATCAATTTCTTAAATCAGCCGCTACAAATCTAGATAGGCCACGAACTTTGCATAATACCATATCTGTGTGTTGAAAAGAAAGTTCTTACCTTGTTCTGAAGAATCCATCTTGATGAAAATGTCTTGTCCTCTTTCAGACAACTTCCTGATGTCAATCAATTCCCCAAACCATAGTAAGCAACCTTTGTCTCCGTTGCTTATATCTAGACTCGAATAAGCAGTGCAAGTGCAGTTCCTCGAGCATACTTGCCTGCACCCTTCGAGAGTCATGGTTTTATTGTACTGAGAGTGCTTAGTATCCGGCAACTTGATTCCAGAATATTTTATAAACACATGTTCCTTCTTGCAGTCTAGAGGTGTCCTCCGAATGCACCCATCTAACCAGTCTCCCCTTTCCCATTGTTGTGGATTTTTAGCTACAAACTTTTCCAAACATCCACAAACTGGCGTATTATCTATGTCACAGCTCCCATAGGCACCACATACGCTATGTGTATCACAATTATCTGCTGGTAAATTGTAGTAAATTTGCCATCTCTTAGTCCGATCCACCCATGTCAAACGTCGTATATAACCATTACTAGTCAGGACTAGTCTTGTTATAGTCGAGCTGTTAATGAGTGAATAGCTATAATAAGCCTCCTCCTCATTGAAAATAAATTGAAAAAGGCAGCAATCAAGTAGTGGAATGGGTGATCCACTCCATCGCAAACCATTCCATGGTCCTATACGAGTGTATACACTTGTGCCACGTTTGGTGATTAGCTGTGGATATCCAGTAGGATCAATGATACGAGTGAATTCACCTGGAGCTGGATCATTATCTTCCTTCTGTGCTGAAAGGTAAACCTCGTGGCCAGTTTTAAGATTCCTACCAAGCTTCATATCAGGCAAGTGTGTATCCGTTGGAAAATTGAAACTCTGCCAGAGGAAATCTTCTGGATTGTCATCATTTACATCTTTTACAACAAGATTACCAGAGTCTAAAAGCAGTGCAGCTGGATTTTGGACTGATCTTGAGGTGTTAGTGGACCATATAGTTTCATTCTTGTCATTGAGAAGAGCGAGAATTCCCGGCTTGTTGACCTTCAAAACGACTGAAGATGTATTGGTGAGTGGTTTCTCTCTGTTTGCAACCCATACAACTGTTTGGACATGAGAAAGAATTTGCTTGTACCATATTCCAACATATCGTTTTGAGGAACCGCTGGGGCTGAAAAATCCTAGCTCAAAGGTTCCACCGGTTGAAACAATAGTTTCACCATCTATTATAAATTGATTTGTCCTGATTATATCTGTTGCTGTTGTAGAAAAAATATTGTGCATAGAAAAGAAGAAAGCTAGCAGAAAAAGTAGGAAAAAACTAGACTCCATAGATGATGCCTGAGGTGTAAAGACAGACTTTGATCACCTATACATTTCTGAAATTTGTATTTACTTCATATCCTTTTTGTCACGGCACCATATTTTTTCTATTTGACTAGTCGTTAAAAATGGCGTTTGTAGACAGTCACTGGAAGTTTGTAAGTCTCTTTGACAAAGTTCCCATTTTTAGAAAATCTTGTGTAATACAAGAAGTGGGAAGAAATTAGCTAGTTTCCATTACTGATGTTTCCTGTGTCTTTTGTCGTGTATATATTGACTATGATTTTGACTTGAGAGCCAAATTTCATTTAACGTGAAATTCGGCAGCACGTTTTCTGGAATATTTAGTCTTTCACACTTCGCAAGATGAAAATTTCATTTTTTTTTAATAAAAAAAACAGCAGCTAGAAAATGACAACATTTAAATAAAAGAAACAAATGGATCATTTAGGAAGAAAACAAGATAGAAATTTCATGATTGTGATGTTAACATGGTGAGTCATTTTCTGCCTAATTAATTAGTATCAGAAGGCTACTTACATTCCAAAAAGACCTGACTTTTTGAGGGGGATACAAGTGACATACATGCCTAATAAAATAATACATGCATGGACTTATGTATTAATAATACTTTATTTGGTGTATTTTTCATATTTTCATGTGATTCTGTTCGAGATGCAGCAAATTTTAATTGGGGACTAAATTATAAGAGTATTTTTTATTTTATATGATTATTAAAAAATTATTAATTTACTAGTGAATTTTATATTTTATTTTTTATTTAAATTAATATATATTAAATTAAATTAAAAAAATTATTAATACAATAAAATTAAAAAAAATAATTAATTTTATTCTAATTCTATTCTATTACAAAAGATAGCCTTTTTTCCCTTCTTTTGGTTCTTCTTCTCTTCTCTAGACTCTTTATACGTCACAAACACGAAGCTTAAAAGCGACAAATTAATAGCTTTACTTTGAGAGTTTCAGGCTGCTCATCCCGTAGTCTTCCTTTTCCGACTCCATCTTCCGTAGGAAGCTCGATCGGTCAGTCGCCTCTCCGTTGTAAAGTACTTTGCTGCTACTTTCATGATTTTTGATATTTGGGGCAAATTGATGTTGGAGTGATTCTACATTACCTGCGCACTGATTTGAGTTAATTTGCGTTCACTTGTAAAAAAATATTGTTTTAGAAGAAACGGATCTGATCTCATTCTTTTGAAGCTAATTTCTGGCTTTTCTTATTTGTTTTCTCGAAAAGAAAACTCAGAGAGTAGGTTTCATTATTATCTCACGAAGTATCTACGAAAAAAGTGAGTTTTTTGAGATAATAACTCGGGAGTATAGTGTAGAGATATATTTATCTCTGAGTGGTCTCACCCTGCGTTTGTCAATGTTTTGAATGGTTCAAAATGTATTGCTTCATTTTAGTAAAGTTACTATAACCAATGGAATGACTTTTGGTCTTATGTTAGGTAGGTTTTGAATGTGCAACATTTGGTTATTGAAATAGTTTATTCAATTAAAATATGCATCTTTCTCAAAAATTGACTTTGTTGAGAATCCTATACAGTATGATTTTTCTTATAAGTGTAATGCAATATGAACATTCATGTCATAGGAGAATAGACAAACTACTTTTTGGGGTGAATGCAGGTGATTGAGATCAAAATGAGTTGTGCTGATTGGTAAATTTGTGTGTTTTTGTCTCATAGCTTTTGGCTCACAAATTCGTAAGTCTTTCTTTTATCTTTCAAAAGCTTAAATCGTTAGGATTTATTATGTCTGATTTCCCTATTGAATCATTATTACCTTGTTGTTTGTATTGTTGATAGAAAGTGGCATGTGTCCAAGAGGAATTTCCAAATGGTTATTTTCGTATATTATGTAGGTGGTGAAGTTTATTTTCGTATATTATGTAGGTGGTGAAGTATTGCAACTCTTGGGAATATGCTATTATCATTGTTTCTAAAATGTGAAATTTCATAGATGACAATGGTGAAGAATTTTTTGTAATGATATACATGATAGTTTTCTCATTGAACCTTTTCATTGTCAAGGTTTTCTTTCAAATTAGTGGTAGCAACTCTACATTAAAGACGGTGTGCACCTATTAGCTTGAAATCCTGGTCTGACACCGGGTAGAACCTTAGAAATATAATCAAAATGTAATAAGAAATATAGGCTTGTTTATTTGGAGGCTTGGAGAATTGGTAATATGCTTATTTGTGAAAAGATTTTAATAATATACCTTGATGTTCTAATTATTTTATTTTTACATTATCAATACAAGTTAACATTGATAACAAGTTAAGCACTAATGCAATGGGAGATCCCTTCTTTAAAATAGCAAACTTGACCTTTCTTTGACACTAAATTGAAGATATAAATATGATGTTATTACTGTTTCCAAGGCTTTGGTCAAGTGGTAAAAGAGCAATTGTTGATGTGTGGATAAACGCATATCATGAGCTCAAATCCCAAGAGATTTTCCTTTGGATCGTTACGATGCTCGTTGAACGGTTCAAGTAGAAGTGAATAGGTAAGAAGTAGAAAGCCTGTGTGACGGCAGCTGACTAAATATCTGCCGTGGTTGAATCACAAGGAAGAAAGATGGTAGCGTAGGGTAGAGTAGATTCGACGGTATACCACAAGGTTATCTGAGTTGACAGGTGTCCTTGCTTATCCCTTTCTTCATCAAGATGGCTCGTTTATAGTAAAAAGTATTATATTTAGTGACAAATAATAGAAGGGAAGATCATTGCCTCCTAATTTTGAACAGTGCTTCAATGACCCTTGAGGATTTCTCAATTATAAAAAAGAATTATGTTATCATCCTCCTTAACTCAATAAATTTAACATAAGGCTGTGATTGAGAAAAAAGAAATAAACAATGCTAATTAGTATAAAACAAAACATGAAAATTTCTCTAGAATTTTAGTCAATTTTGACCATCTTAATTGCAAATTTTTCCATTTCTTAAAAATATTAAACTATTAATGTTCTTGATGCAAATAGGATGTCATTCTCTGTAAAGGAAAAACTACAAACTAAAAACCTCTAGCATTATTAGTGGAATTTACATTTTCTAACTAGTTCTAAACAAAGTTGTATGTCTCATAAATGAAAAAACAAATCAGGGTGAAGTGCTGCCCAAATTCCAATAATAGCCTTGTACAATATTCTGGATATACTTTCACTAAAACTGGAGTTACAACGTGTGAAATTTCCATTACTACTATTGACTTTGTGATTTCTAATTACACGTCAAAAATTCTTATAGCTAATAGTTCTGGACAGCAAATTTACAACTTCAGAATATTTGTTGTGTATAGTAACATATCTAAAGTATATATTCAAAGAACAACTAGTTACCAAAAAAAGGACAATTGATATTGATTAAAAGATTAATCCATAAGTAGATGATATATATCTTCAAGTAAAAAAACTCAACTTGATGTTTATTTTACCACTACAGTATTTCTCAAGAATCAAAGTTATAACTTTCCTATTCTAGGAGGCGAATGGCCTTCTTCAGAAAATTACACTGGAAATACAAGGTTAAATGTAATATTTACGTATATACGCTCCATACTGAAGTTCCTTAATTAATGCAAGTGAAAAACTTGGCTTAGTAGTCATTGGTCAAGGGTGTTCAAATTTTCCAAAATGTTGCGGATTTGATTCTTGCTCATTGTAGTGTTTTTCACCTCTTTTTTTACCTTGGGTTTTCCATAACTTCGATTCATTGCTTTAGGCATTTGTTTTTCTCTTAAAAAAAACGAAAAAAACTTTGGCACAATCTTGATGCATCCTTTGGGCCGTTGGTATTCCCCCCACCTTTCAATTAATACTATTGTCTTTTAACACAGTGATGCTTTTCATTTTATTTTTGGACTTCTATTGTTGAATATCAAATATGTATCATAATATTAATAATTATGTAGTACACCTTTTTCTAAGGACCCTAATGATTTCCAAAGAAGCACAAATTTTGATGAAAAAAATAAAAATTTAAAATGAAATAGAACACTACAAAGTGAAAAAAATCATAAGAAATCTTAAGAATGGCTCAATGGAGCAAGGCATGAACGCGAGTCAAAAGTTATCCATTCGATTATCATCTTTTAGTTTTCGCGTAGTTACTTTTTTATACTTTGAACCCGCTGGTAAAAATCCTTTCTCCGCCAAAGAGTGATTTTGTCACACACTATCGAGCATCTAACAGTGTGATTGTGACATCATTTTTTGAACTTCCCTTCTGTGATCCTGATTTTTCTTCATCAAATATGTTTCGTTCTATGAAAAATCCTGGTTCTTTTGCTTTTGGAAGTAGACTCTCATAAGCCAACATCTGAACCACAGAAAACATGCTTGGTCTATCATCTGGATGTTTTTGAACGCATAATAAATCCACTTGGATTGACCTTAATACTTGAGAAATATTGCAAGAATCAGCTAGCTGCTCATCAGCTAGTTCCAAGGACCTATCCTCTTTGTAAAGCTTCCATGCCTGTTTGAGTTTAGATCATGAGGAATTATATTCTTGTAAAGAAAAAAATGAGTTGTGTGTGTGATACAGGTTAAACAGTGCTTACATGACCGAGAAGGTTAAGGTCATGATCTTGATGGACAAATCCTCTATTTTCTTGCCACTCACAATCTCCAACACCAATACCCCAAAGCTAAACACATCTGATTTTACAGAGTAGATCCCATCTACTGCATATTCAGGGGACATGTAACCACTGTGCCAACAAAACAACACCATAAGAATTAAAAAGCAAGATATCATATGAGAGTATACTGTATGATATTAACGATTCTTACTATGTTCCAACCACATTGTGTGTTTTTGCTCCCATCTCATTTCCGGTTACACTTTTGGCCATGCCAAAGTCTGATATCTTTGGATTCATTTCTATATCCAGCAAAACATTGCTTGCTTTAAGGTCTCTATGAATAATCCGTACTCGAGAATCTTGATGGAGATGCAATAAGCCACGAGCAATTCCATTGATGATATTGAAACGCTTCGGCCAATCAAGTGATTTGTTCTTTGTTTCATCTACAAAATAAGCTTTCTTGTTAGCAGTTTCTTTTATGTTGTGACTGATAGATCAAAGTATTACTTGTTTTAGCTTGTGTAGTAGGTTAGAAATTCAAACCAAATATGTATGAATCCAGGCTTCTGTTAGGCATGTCTTCATAGATCAACATCTTTTCTTCCCCTTGGATGTAGCAGCCCAGAAGTCTCACAAGATTTCGGTGCTGAAGCTTGGCTATATAGATAACTTCATTTTTGTATTCATCAAGTCCTTGCATGGAAGTCCTTGACAGTCTCTTCACGGCAATTTCTTGTACCTCTTCCAGCACTCCTTAGAAATGGCAAAGGTGTTGAGTCTGACATTGGTGGGATGAGAAGATTTTGACTCCTCATGTGATCTAGGACAATCCTCCCCTCATAAGCTAGCTTTTGAGTTACGGTATGCCCAAGGTCCATGTCTTTACATGGTATTAGAGCTAGGCACATCCCAATTTATGGTTTACCATGTTTGGTCCCCATATTAGATTGTTCACGCTCCAAATCTCTAGCCCTAGGCATGAGACGGAATGTTGAGTCCTTTATCGGTGGAATGAGGAGAATTTGGACTCTTTATATAATCTTGGGACAATACTCCCCTCTCCCCTCATGAGCTCGCTTTTGGGGTTCAGTAACCCCCAAGTTCCATTTCTTCACTAAATGTATAATACAAGAACATAGATTTAAAAAGGACAGAATATTGCAGGATTAAAATCATCTCTAACACCCTAATCTTGAGCATAAACAAGTTACTTTACAAACAAATTTGCACTATATACCTTGTAAACGGGTCCAAATCCACCTTCTCCAATCTTGTTTTTGAGCGAAAAGTTATTTGTGGCTCTTGCTAATGTCGACAGTTGGAACATTTGCAGCCCAAAATCTTCTTTGAGTTGCAGTTTCTTCCTCTTCTTTTGTTGGTACAACGAAACAATCAGGCTTAGCAAAATCATTGCCATCAACAATGAGACACTCATGAGTGCGACTATCATTGCCTTCTTTCGTTTTTTACCGGCCTCAGATTCTAAAATCAATTTCATAAATCAGTTGTGGAAAATTGAGATAGGCATGTAGGAAACCCATCGTGGTAAATTTCTTAAACAAATCATACCTCGCTCTGAAGAATCCATCTTGATGTAAATGTCGTACCCTCTTTCAGACAGCTTTCTGATGTCAATCAATTCCCCAAACCATAATAAGCAGCCTTTGTCTCCATCACTTATATTTAGACTTGAATAAGCCATGCAGGAGCAGTTCCTCGAGCATACTTGCCTACACCCTTCGAGTGTCATGACTTTATCATACTGAGAGTACTTAGTATTCGGCAACTTGATTCCAGAATATTTTATAAATACATGTTCCTTTTTGCAATTTAAGGGTGTCCTCCGAACCTTCAGACCAATCTCCCTTTTCCCATTGTTGTGGATATTTAGCTACAAACTTTTCCAAACATCCACAAACAGGTGTACCGTCTACGTCACAGTTCCCATAGGCACCACATAAACTATGTGTATCACAATAATCCGCTGGAAAATTGTAGGTATTATGCCATCTCTTTGTCCAATCCACCCACTTCAAACATTACCATTGCTAGTCAGGACCACTCTTATTAAACCCGAGCTGTTAATGAGTGAAAAGCTGTAGTACACCACCTCCTCATTGAAAGTAAATTGAAGAAGGCAGCAATCAAGTAGTGGAATGGGTGATCCACTCCATCGCAAACCATTCCATGGTCCTATACGAGTGTATACACTTGTGCCACGTTTGGTGATTAGCTGTGGATATCCAGTAGGATCAATGATACGAGTGAATTCACCTGGAGCTGGATCATTATCTTCCTTCTGTGCTGAAAGGTAAACCTCGTGGCCAGTTTTAAGATTCCTACCAAGCTTCATATCAGGCAAGTGTGTATCCGTTGGAAAATGGAAATTCTGCCAGAGGAAATCTTCTGGATTGTCATCATTTGCATCTTTGACAACAAGATTACCAGAATCTAAAAGCACTGCAACTGGATCTTGGACTGATCTTGAGGTGTTAGTGGACCATATAATTTCATTTTTGACATTGAGAAGAGCAAGTATTCCGGGCTTGGTGACCTTTAAAACGACTGAAGATGTATTGGTGAGTGGTTTCTCTCTGTTTGCAACCCGTATAACCGTATGCTCATGAGGAAGAATTTGCTTGTACCATATCCCAGTGTAACGCTCTGTGGAATCATTGGGGCTGAAAAATCCTAGCTCAAAGGTTCCACCAGATGAAACAACAGTTTCACCTTCTATGATTGACTGATTTGTCGTGATTACATTTGTTGTAGTGGAAAAACTCTTGGGTATACAAGAGTAGAATGACAGTAGGAAAATTATTAGGAAGGAAATAGTTCCCATTAATTATACCTTGATGCCCAAGTTTTTTGTGTGGCCTATATATTGGCCACGATACTTAGATTTTAGACTATTAAGGTGTTGTTTCACACTTCCATTGTCTCGAATTAAATTGTGTTAATTACTTCACATGCCTCTGGGACACGGCACAGTCGGCACCGCGCTAGTTCTTCTAGTCATTATGGCATATAAGGATTGGAGGTTGTAATTAAGTTCATTTTTTACTTAGGTAGTTTTTATCTATGAATTGATTTGCACCTCAATGATCATCATTATTTAGTACTCCCTCCCGGTATAGCATTGGGTTTCGATTATTTCGGGTTCATATCATATAAGTTTTATTAATGGTAAAAGCGTTCTTATTAGGATTTGTTTTCATACCTATTCTTCGAATCTGAAACCTCTAGTTAAGGATGAAGGAACCTTATCCATCTCACCACAATCCTTGATGTTTCATATTTGTTATTGTGTTGTGTTTCACATATGTGTTTATTTTTCTCATGACAATACCTTTTAGTTCTTTTTGGAATCTTAAACCTTTATAGATGTGACAAAATCAATCCATTTTTAAGTTAACTGCCTGATAAATCCAAGTCTTAACGCATTGAATTACAGCCTACATATTTGCTGACATAAAACCAATTAATTGAATTTAAATTGACACGTCAAATTGTTGGATTAAAAGAGATTAATATGTAATCCAATTAGTCAAAATGCAATACAAATTAAAATACACAAAATCAAATTTGGAAACTACATTTGATGTAATTAAATTTGATATAATCTTGAAGACAAATACATTAGCTTTCTCAAAGTTTGTCATACGACAACTTGCAACAAAATTGGTACTCGGGTTCGGCCTTTCTTCGTGTGTTTGTTTTAAGTAAACATTTTAGTTTAGATAGTGATCAGATGAGCTTTTCATGCTAGCATGGAAAATTGTGTTTAGTTTTACACTTAAGATTTTAGTGCATGAAAGGCCTAAATTAGTTTATTCTTTTCCTTTTTCTTTTTCTCCTAAAATTTTGACTTCTTTCCCCAAAATTTCAACTCGATCTTCTCACCATTTTCAAGCACAACTGCCATTTCATCCCATATCAATTGAAAGTCGAGAACCTCAAAATCCTTAACGTTCACATTAATTTTTAGGCTGCTTACCTTCGTTATTTGGCAAGTAAGCACTCGAATTTTAAGAGTGTAATATTAGATATCTTAACTTGGCCTCGTCTCGACCATGTCTCATGGTTACCTGACGCTGACAACACACATAAACTTTTGGAGATGTCTATTGTCTAGATGATGATTGGAGTGTTCAGCTAACGTAGTGAAGACAAAGTTAAGATGTCTAAATGTGTATTCTCAAAGTTGAAAATGCTCACTTGACGGTTGAGTCAAGTTTGAGTGTTTTTATTATCACATGATTGGTCAAGGTCATGTTGAAAGAATGATATGGCCATCCATGTCGTCTGGTAAGTGGAAATTTCAAATATTTGGACAATGATGGCGACATTGAAATCAAGGTTTCGAAAGAAACTCATGAAGATAATATCAAGATTGTCGCAAATTTTCACCTTCCTCTTCCAATTTTTAAAAAAAACATACTTCTCCAAGTTTTTCACTTCTGCAAATTCATGGACACAAGTGTTTATCTGGTCACTTTCTAAGTTTAACAGTCTTAGTTATGAATTGTGTCAAGTTTAAGAATCTATTCTCTCTATTTCATTGATGTTAACGTTGACACAGTTATTAAGAAAAATTTTATGAGGCGTATTTTACTAAACCAATTTTATTGATGATGCTTTAGAATTATAAATATGACTATTTCTACTTGTCTGTAGTTATTTAATTCTAAAAATAATACGGAGAAAAAGTAACAAAACTCCCTTGTTACTTCTTTATTTAGTTTTCAAAGAGTTCACCTCAAACTTTGTAGTAATTGACATGTCTATATTATTTGGAAGAAAAAAAAATTAACATATTTTCTAAAGATAGAGATGCCATCGACATTTTTAATTCCTTGGCCCTCGTCTCAAAGAATCGACAAATTGCCGTGTAAGTTAGGAAAAATTAGTATCACATTCCATCATTTAATATGGAGGATCACACTCTTAAATTCATATTTGAAAGTCATTAAAACTGGTAGGGTCATATTATATCATGGGAATGTGAATCTTGTGTTGGAAGAAAAGATTTTATAATATTATTATTATTATTATAATACATGAATATGAATTAGGATTTAGAAAGGTTAATGTATTTGTTTTGCATCCATTTTATAAATTTTTCTACGCACTATATCACTTGGTTCAAGCTTATTATAAAAATGAGTTAAAAGTGATATTAAACTTAGAAAATGATTGAAATTTGAAAGTGATATTGATATTAAAGAATCTACTCAAGCAGGAGACGAGTATGATTTTTATATAAATAAATTAGGATCGCAACATATGTGTGACTAGTGGAGAATACTACGTGATAAGTGTGGGTCCAAGCTTGATGTGAACAATTTAGATAAATAATTATTGTTAAGGATCTTGGATGTTAGAAGGCGTATTTGGGTGATCTCGTAGTTTCTACAGGGTGAAGATGATGGGATCAGTTCATGAATTTTTCTTTCTTTTCTTTTGTTGCATTTCGCTCAAAGGGTTGAAGGTAGATAGTGCATCAAGCTGTTCGCAAGGGCGAACTTGATCCTCTTCTCCAGAGATGTCAGATGAGGGAACCTTGGGAGAGTTGTCGACTCCTAACTATCATCCATGTGCGATTCATACTAGATTTGACCAATTATCCATCCTACCTCCTCTATATCCTTGACGGCTCATCTGTATCTCAGTAGAGTCATTCAGTGGTGTTGACACCCAATTTTGTCCGGCCTGTAGCCTATTTTAGAGTGTCATTTAATGAAAATATGTATTTTTTTTTATATTTAATCTAATTCGAATATTTGTGCATTTCTAACATTTCTTACTTAATTTTATTTTCTGATTGTTATATAA
>JAPFFP010000080.1:22200882-22225788 GCA_026153255.1 Solanum medicagineum | reverse complement strand
AGCAAGTAGTGCATTATTCAGATGGTTAAGAAGTTTGAAAATAAAGATGAATTTTTGAAGGTAAGAATATCTTAGATATTTAGTAAATCTTTAATTTTGTATTGTAATATCTTGGATATTATTTGTATTTAAAAAAAATCTAGAAAATCTAGAGTATTAGATATGTTAGGAAGATATTTGTAATAAATTATAAAATAATCTAAATTTTTGTTAGATATTTAAAAGATAATATCTACATATTTTTTTTAGAGTGATTTCTAAAAACATCCCTACACAAGTATACATAAGGGTGGACATAGTCATCGGAGTAACTCAGTTGTAGCTATTAATTTTGGTGCCGACTATTTGAGTTATAAGCATTTGAGCAAGAAAAAAATGAATAATGAATAAAAAAATACTCCTAAAAGAGAGCAACCAAGAGGTGGCTAGTGAGAGCTTGTTATGACGAAGAAAGACTATTTTCGATAGATCGGTATTTTAAAATTTAAATTTAATATTTAAAACATTTTTTAAAGATTTGATTAAAAAACAAATTATTACAGCAAAAATACTTCTTCAATAATTTATTTAACTGAGCATCGATAGCTACAGTTCTAAATGGAGTAACATTTTACAAGAGCATTTCCCAAAATAAGTAAAGTTCTTAAAGCTTACCCCAAACAGCCCATATCCTCTGTTGAAATTTCCGCCTCCACTTCCCTACTCATCCTGTAACGAACGATGCTGAAGGATTTCTAGAAAAGGGATGGAGAAAACACCATTGCCGCTGCAATTAGATCTGAATATTGAGGTGCGAGTTATTAATCCCCTGTTTTTTTAAAAAATTTTATGGATCTGATTATTGAGGTGCGAGCATTGTAAAACTGACAGCTTGAGGTTTGAACGAGAAAATCCGATATGTTGATAAGTGATTGTAGTTGTGGTATTGCTCAGGACAAGCCAAAGATTGTGCATTTCAATGATGCATTAATGAAGTACTCTACCAGCAGGCGTTAGGGGGAAAAAGTACTTTACTTATAGGAACAGTTAATGCAGTTTTCGTTTTACTTATTAATGTTCCGCTAATATCATTTTATTGTATGCTGTGATATTTGGGTTGATATGAGTGAAGTGCTGCTTAAAATTTGGTAGCATTTCTATACCATTTTCTAAGTATATTTTAACTAAGAAATGGATTTGCAAAATTAAGCAACGCATAATCTGGGGACATGTAGCCACTATGCCAGAGAACAAATAACACCAATCGGATTAAAGAAGCAAGATATTGTGCAAAAGTAATTTGTTTGATATAAGAGATTCTCTATTACAACCAAAAAAATAAAAAGAATCTCTACTATTCAACAAATTGCTTTTGCATAACGTCTCACCTCCTTAATCCAATTGGTGTTTTGTTTTGTTTGGTATTAGAGATTCTTACTGTATCCCAGCTACATGGCTTAAGTATGCTCCCATCTTATTCCCTGTAAACTTCTAGCGTAACAGTAGTCCGATATATTTGGATTCATTTCTATATCTACCGAACATTGCTTGCTTTAAGGTCTCTATGGATAATTCGTAATGGAGAGTCTTGATGGATATACATAAGCCACGGGCAATTTCCGTTTATAATGCTAAAACGCTTTTGGCCAATCAGGGAATTTTTGCTCTTTTGTTTGATCTACAAAATAAGCTTTCTAATGAATTGTTGTTTTTGTGAACATGGTCTTACCTAGGTCCAGATGTAGATGTTATGACTTACTAAGTTGCTCAAATTGGGTTAGGGTGTCCGATGGAGGTGCGGATCTAGAGGTTGGATCCTTCATAATCTAAATTTTAAGATTCAGAGGTATGGATTCAGCTATGGGGATTCGGCTAAGAATAATTCAAATATCTAAAAATAAAGTTATATGGCTAAATTATGACACATTATGCGACTAACAAGGTATTCCAAGGAGAAAATATTTACCCGGAGGATAAACTCATAAGAGGATATAAGAAAAAAGACTAGCATAGAAATTTCTATATACATGGTATTCCATTTTCTTCGACTTCACCTAAGCTTTTGTTTTGATTGCAAAAATCATTGTATCTATCTCAAAAATCATTTTACTGGCAACGGCTCCAAAAGTACTCCAGTTAGCGAGTGTCATGGTCCTATTGTACTGAGAGTACGTAGTATCTGGCAACTTAATTCCAGAATAATTTAGAAATACATGTTCCTTGTTGCAATCAATAGGTTTCCTCCGAACACACCCTTTTCACCAATCTCCCTTTTCCCATTGTTGTGGATATTTTAGCAACAAGTTTTTCCAAACATGTACAGATGGGGGAATGATCTATGTCACAGCTCCCATAGGCGCCACATACACTGTATCTATCACATGTATTAGGGGGTAAATTGACGTTAAGCCAACTTCTCATCTGATTCACCCACATGAGGCCTTGTACATAACCACTGCTACTCAAGACTAGCCTTAATAACCCCAAATTGTTAATGATATAATAACTATAGGAAACCTCTTCCTTATTGAAAACAAACTGAATTCTATAAATTGGCTTTGGTTTGGTGGTGGCACGTGATCACCACTCCCACGCAAACCATTCCATGGTCCTGAACTAACTAATACGCTCGTGCCACTTTTGACGACAGTCTATGGATATCCATTAGGATCAATGTGAAGACTGATTTCCCCTGAAGTTGGATCACTATTGTTCTTCCATGCTGAAAAGTAAACCTCTTGCCCAGTTAGAAAATTCTTGCCAAGCTTCATATTAGGCAAGAACGTATCCGTTGGAAAATTGAATCTCTAGCAGAGGAATTTATGTGTTGTCATCATTTGCATCTTTTACAACAAGATTACCATAATCTAAAAGTAGTGCAACTGGATTTTGGACTGATCGTGAGGCATTTGTGGACCATATAGTTTCATTTTTGTCATTGAGAAGACTGAGTATTCCCGGCTTGGTGACCTTTAACACAACTGAACATGTGTTGGTGAGTGGTTTCTCTGTTTGCGATCCATACAAGTGTTTGCACAGGAAGAATTTGCCTGTACGATATCACGAGATGTCGCTTTGAGGAACCACTGGGGCTGAAAAATCCCAGCTCAAAGGTTCCGCCAGATGAAATAATAGTTTCACCATCTGTGATGTTGTGATTTGTAGTAATTACATTTGTTGTAGTAGAAATAATAGTGGGTATTAAAGAAAGTAGAAAAAGCAGGAAGAAATTAGCTTCCATTTGTAATGCCTAAGCCTTTTATTTTTCCATTGATAAAATTTGATTGTATGCATTTCTTGGTATTTCTCTGTTATATATAAAAGAAATTGGCCCAGAAGCCACGGTGTAGGGTACGTATGGGAAGTTAGAAAATTATGTGTGGGGTCCAAGTAAGAGCATGGACATTGATGATTGATCGACCTGAACCGGTACCAATTTGTTCGGAAAGTCTAACTCAAAAGATTAGCTTATTAGGTGCGAGTGATCAGAGACAAATTAAACACCTCCTAGATGATACTAAGCTGTCTCATGTTGACTCCAAGTCTCAGATAGAGTAATATCTAGGCCAGGATTTCAGACAAGTGAGGAAACGCTACTGTCAGATTACTTAATTAATGTGGCCTAAGTCCTTTTCTAACTAATTAGCCTTACGTACCTCTTCAAAGAAGAGAAGAAATTGTCAAAGTTTACTAGTTCAATGTTAGAGTATACCACTCAAGGACTGTTGAAGTCATCTCGAGGACCATGTCCACCCAACCCCACTCTTAAATTCTTTGTTTTGGACGTATCAAAATGCTCATTGGACAAGGAATCGGAGGCTTTGCTCAAGTGGTTGAATACCTTATGGAATGAAAGTAATGGAATTTGTTGTTTCCTCCTATGAATTTGTTAATAATGAAATAATTACTCATAATTTTATTTGTAAAACCGTTTAAATTTAATTATAATTTTTGTACAAATTTTCTTTTGGGGGGGGGGGGCGGGAATAATTCAGATTTGAGCGATTGAAGTTGAAAAAAATCGTGTATGACTTCATTTAGACTCTAGAAAGAAGATGAGAAATAGATAGTTTCTTCACAATATGCATAATCTTCCTGAACCGCAAATGATAGCCGTTTAAAATTTATTCAATCTGAATCCCAAGCAAATCTATTATTGGGCTGTCTAATTTTTGGTCTTCTTTGTGGTTCAGCCCCATGCCAACAGTTTCGCCAGCCTCGTGTCATAGACTTAGAACTCTGCTACGACCCCCGTGCGGCACTTGTCAACTTGCCACGACTCTTTCACAATCTTACAAGTACAAGTAAGCCTATTACTTTTGATCGCTAAGGGAACGCTAGATTGAGAAGACAAGAGAGCTTTAAGAAAGAAGACTTGTATTGTACTCATGGCAGATTGCTTACAATTTATGGATGGTTGGCTAAGCAAATGACCCCCTCTTTTTATACTACCTCCTTGGGGTCAAAGTGTAATTAATATTTACATTACAAGTCCCTCAATATTAACATTTTAGTCCCTCTCTAGAATACTCCACACAAGCCTAGAGAATTCCAAGGACTACAAGACTCTATAGAATTCCAGAGTCTTCCATAAGCCACTCTAAGACTTTAGATTCTTCCCCCTTGTACAAGATCAAGTGGCGGGTCACGACACTCTGACCACGGCGCACTACTGCTGCTGTAAGAACTCCCACACTTTGTCTTTGATCTGCCACAAGTCTTCGTATCTCTCCCATGTGGCTTCTTCCGGTGATTGGCCCTTCAAGTGCACAAGGAACATGGCAGTAGCAGGCTGTCCCCGTTTCTGCTTGACCTGGTAGTCTATGATGGCTTCAATGTCCCTTTCGTGTGAGGCGGTAACTGTGATAGGCACCCAACTCGACTATCCTCAGCTAAGATCATCCTTGTCCTCATTGTACGACTTAAGGACGCTGGCATGGAAGACAGGATGAACCTTCAAAGATGGTGGTAGCTCCAGCCTGTATGAGATCTTGCCCACCTTGGCAGCGATCCTGAATGGGCCCTCATGCTTTCGCACCAAGTTTTGATGCACGCCTCATAGTGCCTTAAATTGTCTTGGGTTGAACTTTACCAAGACTAAGTCTCAAACTTTATAGTCCAGGGGCGCCGCTTGCGGTCGGCAAACTTCTTCATCTTCTTAGTCACCTTGTCTAAGTACGACTTAGCGGTGTCTAGTCACTCTTCAAAGCCCTTGGCCATGTGATATGCCCCCAAACTCTTGCCTTTGAACACGGCCGATAGTGAATGTGGAGTTTAAGGCTGTTAGCCTGTGGCTAACTTAAATGGCGCCTTCCCGGTGGCCTCGCTCCTTTGCAAATTATATGAGAATTGAGCTACATCAAGCAACTTTGCCCAATTCTTCTGATGAGAGGTCACAAAATGCCTAAGATAACACTCTACTAAGGCATTGACCCTCTCCGTTTGGCCGTCCATCTGTGGGTGGAAACTGGTGGAGAAATGCAACTCCGTGCCAAGTATCTTGAACAACTCTCTCTAGAAGTTTCCAGTGAAACGTGGGTCTCGATCACTTCTGATATGCCTTTGCAGCCCCCAATACTTTACCACGTTCTTGAAGAATAGTTGGGTAGCCTCCTTGGCAGTGCAACCTGCTGTGGCGGGCATGAAGCTAGCATTCTTTGAGAATTGGTCCACCACAACCATTATCGTCCCATATCCTTCGGACTTGGCAAGCAAGTGATGAAGTCCATAGTGATGCTTTCCCATGGATGCTCGGCTATTGACAACGGCTCCAAAAGTCCTCCAGGTTGGCAATGTATCGATATGTATACAAATCTTATGAAATTTAATAGAGAGAGAAATAGTTTTTTCACCCACTTGAAATCTTTGTGACACATTTTCATTAAGAAAGGGGAATATGTTTTTATTTAAAACACTCCCAAATAGAAAATTATCACAAATTATATAATAAGATATGTTAGTTACAAACAATAATTTTCTTTTTCATTTTTGACATGTAAGCTAGTTTTTTTTCTGGTTTGCTTATATGGACTTGAAAAATTCTATCCTCATGATCTAGCATTTAAGGTAGAGTTAGACTCATGTGCCATATCCTTACATGGCCAGCCATTACATGTTGCTCCTTGTATCCATGAGCAAGTGGTTGATTATTCAGGTGGTTGAGGAGGTCTCTACAATCATCAAAAATGACATCTAGGTGTTAGAGTTGTTTTGAATATGTTCAAGTAGATGTTCAGAATCTATATTTATTTGTAGTGATGTAAAATTATGAGTTGTTGCGAATTGTAGTCCACGTAGCAGTGCAGTGATAGTCATTGGAGTAGTTCAGTTGTAGCTATTAATCCCTGGATGGTAGTAATTTTGGTGCCAACTGGATGACTATTTGAGTTTGTAATTAAGCAAGCAAAAAATAGTGATAAATAGAAAAATAAGAGAAAGCAACCAAGAGAGTGGCTAGAGAGAATGTAGTAAGACTGTTTTGGATAGATAATAATATCGTACCCCTAAAATAATGTTTAAGAACACTTTTTAGAAGATTGATTAAAAAGCAAATTACTACCTTTCTAATACTAGCAAAAGTACTTCTTCAATAATTTATTTAACTGAGCAAAGATAACTGCAGTAATAAATGGAGTAATATTTAGGAAAAACACTTTTACAAGAGCATTTCCCAAAATAAATAAAATTCTTAAAGCTTACCCCAAACAGCCCATACCCTCTGTTGAAATTTCCTGGAAAACAATTCTTACCCTTTCCTCCTCCACTTCCCTACTCATCCTGACGAACGATGCTGAAGGATTTCTAGAAAAGGGATGGGGAAAACACCATAGCTGCTGCAATTAGATCTGAATATTGAGGTGCGACTTGTTAATCCCCTGTTTGTTTTTGTTTTTTTTTTAAATTTTATGGATCTGGTTATTGAGGTGCGAGACTATGATGGTTTGGACATGTGCAGAAAAGAAACACTAATGCTCCGGTTAGGAGGTGCGAGAGGTTGGATTTAGGGGTTACTCGGAGAGGTAGACTGAAGAAGTATTGCGGGGAGGTGATTAGACATGATTAGACGAAAGTTGATCTCACCGAGGATATGACCTTGGATAGAAAAGAGTGGAGGTTGTGAATTAGAGTAGTAGAATTAGAATAGTGGACTGATAGGCTGGTAGGGTAGTAGGGTTGATGTTTGGTCTTGGGATATAGAAGGGTAGTTGGATTAGTCGTGTCTTTATATATGTGTAGTCATTATCCGTCTTATATTATCATTTATTTTTCATTATTAGTCGTTCTTCTTGTTTTCTTTCCTTTTTCCCTTTTTCCCGTATCTAGTTTATTCTGCTTATGGGTTTTTGAGACAAGGGTTTCCCGGAAACAGCCTCTACCTCTAGGAGGTAGTGGTAAAGTCTGCGTACATTTTACCTTTCCCAGACCCCCCTTGTGGGATTCCACTGGGTATGTTGTTGTTGTTGATTATTGAGGTGTGAGCACTGTAAAACTGACAGCTTTAGAGGTTTGAACGAGAAAATCTGATATGTTGATAAGTGATTGAAGTTGTGGTATTACTCAGGACAAGCCAAAGATTGTACATTTCAATGATGACTTAATGAAGTACTATACCGGCAGACTTTAGGGGAAAAAATAATTTACTTCTAAGAACAGTTAATGCAATTTTCGTTTTACTTATTAATGTTCCACAAATATCATTTTATTCTATGCTGTGATGTTTGGTTTGATATGAGTGAAGTGCAGCTTAAAATTTGGGAGCATTTCTATACCATTTTCTAAATGTATTTTAACTAAGAAATGGATTTGCAAAATTAAGGCATAATCTGGGGACATGTAGCCACTATTCCAGGAAACAAATAACACCAATCGGATTAAAGAAGCAAGAGATTGTGCAAAAATAATTTGTTTGATATAAGAGATTCTCTGTTACAATGAAAAAAATAAAAAGAATCTCTACTATTCAACAAATTGCTTTTGCATAACGTCTCACCTCCTTAATCCAATTGGTGTCGTGTTTTGTTTTGTTTGATATTAGAGATCTTACTGTGTCCCAGCTACATGGCTTGAGTATGCTCCCATCTGATTCCCTGTAAAACTTCTAGCCAAGCAATAGTCTGATATATTTGGATTCATTTCTCTATCTAGCTTACATTGCTTACTTTAAGGTCTCTATGGATAATTCATAATGGAGATACATAAGCCACGAGCAATTTCCGTTTATAATGCCAAAACGCTTTGGCCAATCAAGGAATTTGCTCTTTTGTCTGATCTACCAAATAAGCTTTCTAATGAATTAGTTGTTTTTGTGAACATGGTCTTGCCTAGGTCCAGAAGTACATGTTATGGCTTACTAAGTTGCTCAAATTGGGTTGGGGGTGTCCGATGGAGGTGCGGATCTAGTGGTCGGATCCTTCATAATCTAAATTTTAAGATTCAGAGGTATGGATTCAGCTATGGGGATTCGCCTAACAATAATTCAAATATCTAAAAATAGAGGTGGTGCGCAATGCCCTCTCCAACGCAAATCATTCCATGGTCCTGAGCTACCTAATACACTTGTGCTCTGTTTGACAAAGGCCAGTAGGATCAATATGTAGAGTGAGTTCCCCTGGAGTTGGATCACTGTTTTTCCACGATGAAAGGTAAACCTCTTGGCAAGTTTGAAAATTCTTGCCAACTATTCGTATTAGGAAAGAACATAGCAGTTGGAATATTGAAGCTCTGGCAGAGGAATATTTCTTAGTACATATATAGGGACTAGACAAAAGCTACTGGGTTTTCGTGAATCCACATATCATATTGTGGATCAGCCCCTGGTGATTTTGCACCCAGTAAACTTTGGATTGCGCATGGGTCAAATGGCAAAAACAGTGCTCTTTGAGGAAGAGGTCTTTCAGTTTTTCCTAACTTTTTTATCAGCTTAAACACCCTTTATATATGTGGCAGTCATACAATATCCTTTTTTAAGAGTATATACTCCAAACCATACAATCATTTAAACTCTATAACTTAAGTTTTATGTACCGTTAATCTTTTTTTTAATACTATCTAAGGGTATCTAAAAAGATATCTACTGGTAAGCTTTTCTTAAACTTAAAACACTTTCCACATTTAACAGTCATTTAATTTGTCGTTTCCTCCCATGATTTTCTTTACAGTAAGATGATGAAAGGATCAAAAGCAAACAGTGAAATACTCCTACTCTGATTGTCGATCAGAAATCCCAATTTTGACGAATCGGAGAATACCTGTAGAATGCCTCAAAGCACGTCAACAAAGAAGCACGATCAAGATCCAACGGACATTACCGGAGTCACCCACAAATCACAGCGTACCAAAATGGTGAATACTTCCGATGACAGTGAAAAGAAGAATTCTGGTAAGAAGCTAAAAGAGCTTGAAGTTGGCATTCCAATAGTGTATGGAAATGTTGCATTCTGGCTTGGTAAGAAGGCAAGTGAGTTCCAGTCTCATAAATGGACTATTTTCGTTCGTGGGGCAACTAATGAGGATCTGGGTGTGGTGGTTAAACGTGTGGTTTTTCAATTGCACTCAAGTTTTAACAATCCTACAAGGGTTGTGGACAACCCTCCTTTTGAGTTATCAGAATCTGGATGGGGTGAATTTGAAATTGTGATGACCCTTCATTTCCACGCTGATGTGTGTGACAAGCCATTACACCTATATCACCATTTGAAACTATATCCAGAAGATGAATCTGGGCCTCTTTCCACTAAGAAACCTGTTGTGGTAGAGTCATATGATGAAATTGTGTTTGCGGAGCCTTCAGAGTCTTTTTTTGCCCGCGTACAGAACCATCCAGCAGTCAATGTGCCTAGACTACCACCTGGCCTAAATTTGCCCCCTCCTGTACCAACAGAAGATGTTGATCGAAAGAAACGTGGTGACACCAAAGATCATCCTCTCAGTCAATGGTTCACAAATTTCTCTGAAGCAGATGAACTGTTAAAACTTACAGCAGCTCGGCAGCAGGTGCAAGGTCATATCGCAAGATTGAGAAGACAGTTGAGCATGGTAGATGGCCAGCATCAACAATTGAAGCCTGCCTCTGATCTGTGAGTGTGTTCTATCGCAATATCTACAGTCATTCATCCAATTTTACTCTGCAGAGAACCCTGATGAAAGTGTTCTCCCGCTTTTCTTCTCCTTTTGCCTTTTCCTTTTTCTGGTTATCTTTGAGACTTTGACAGCATCAAAAAAAGAGATGCAATAGAGTCATTTCTTAGTATACTGAGATCAGTCCATTAATGGTATTCTGTTACCATAATGAACGTTTTTAAATATTATTTTTGAATGAGAAATTCATTACATGGAAGAGAGAGTCTGTACGACATCTTTAAACATTTTGAAACTGACCACAAACTTTGTTGATTCTAGAGGTCCCACCTACACAGTAGAATTTACGTTATTTTTTGGTCTGTTAAATATTCACCCACATCAAGGTTTACGCCAAACTAGTTCAACTTACCATGGTTATTTGATTCCATGAATTGAAGATGTGCATTAATTTATCATGGTTAAGTGATAGAAGTGTAGTGTATGTATCAACACATGTTATGTATTTATTAATTGTGTCAACATTCGATATCCTATGCATGTAAGTCTTTTTCATTCCAAATCCAAACCCCAAAATTATCTGTCTACTTCGAGGCTACTACACATATAGCCAATTTTAGAAGTCCTATTTAAGCATTATCCCAGAAGTAGCCTATTCAATTTGCATGTACAGTTTCAGGCTTTATTCTATCTCAATAGAGAATTGCTTATAATCCTAAAGAATATAGAGACCATAACTTTTCAAAGATAGTGATCTTTCTGTCTATCACGCCTCAAAGCCTACTTTCGTTCTTATTCATCTATTGTTTTTAACTATGTTGTGTCTCGCGCAAGGATGTTTGGCTTGAGATGAGTAAAGTGCTACTTAAAATCTGTATTACTCTGTACCATTTTCTAATACATTTTCACTACTAATATGGTTTTGTGATTTCTGATTATCACGATAAGCTTTGTTAATTGTCATGGCTAATTAGTTCTGGAGAACACATTAAGTAACATCTTTAAAAGTTGTTATTAGAAACATATCTAAAGTTTATATACAGAGTAATGATAGAAGTTCATCCATAAGTAGATAACATATAACTTTCTGTTTTTTAAGATATTGCTGTATTTTTCAAGAGTCAAAGTTCTAGTTTTTTTTTTTCTTCTAAAATTACTACTCAAAGTAGTTGTCCTTTTCACTCTACCGCGGAACTAAAGATGTGATTGTGACTTCATTCTGCGATTCTGACTTGTCTGCACTAAGTACCTCTCTTTCTGGGAAAAATCCAGGTTCTTTAGCTTCTGGCAGCAGACTCCCGTGACTGTTACCCAACATCATAATGACAGAAGACATGTTTGGTCTATCTTCTGGACATTGTTGCACGCATAATAGACCGACTTGGATTGACCTCAAAACTTGAGAAATATGGCAAGAATCAACTAGTTGTTCATCAATTAGTTCCAAGGACCTATCTTCTTTGTAAAGCTTCCATGCCTGTTTTGAGCGTTGATCAGGGATCACAATAAGTTTCATGTATTGTACAGATAGAGAATAAGTTATGTATGATTGTTAGACTATATGTAGAGCACCTACATGTCCGAGAAGGTTAAGTCTTTGATCTTGATCGAAAGAGCTTCTATTTCTCTTACAACACACAATCTCTAAAACCAAGACGCCAAAGCTAAAGACATCAGATTTAACGGAGAAGATCCTTCCTACTGCATATTCTGGGGACATGTAGCCCCTGTGCCAGGAAAAAAAATAGAACATCAATCGAATTAAAGAAGCGATATGTTAAGGGAAGGCATAATTTGTTTGATATTAGCGATTCTTACTGTGTCCCAACAACATGGCTTGTGTTTGCTCATTCCCTGCAACACTTCTAGCCAAACCACAATCTGATATCTTTGGATTCATTTCTGTATCTAGCAAAATATTGCTTGCTTTAAGGTCTCTATGAATAATCTGTAGCCGAGAATCTTGATGGAGATCCAATAAGCCACGTGCAATTCCATTTATGATGTCGAAACACTTTGGTCAATCAAGTAATTTGCTCTTTGTTTGATCTATAAAATAAGCTTTCAATGAGTTAATTGTTATTGTCAACATAATTTTGCCTAGTTCTAGATGAACATGTTAATGACAAATATAACTATTGTGTAGTAGGTGAGAGATCCAAACCAAATGTGTAGGAGTCCAAGCTTTTGTTGGACATGTATTCATAGATCAACATCTTTTCTTCTCCTTGAATGCGGCAACCTAGAAGTTTCACAAGATTTCGATGCTGAAGCTTGGAGATACAGATAACTTTGTTCTTGAATTCATCAAGTCCTTGCTTGGAAGTCCTAGAAAGTCTCTTCACAGCCACTTCTTGTCCCTCTTCCAGGACCCCCTGGGAATAGCAACAGTATATCAAGAGAACATAGATTTTACAAAGACAAGACTATTGTTGAATGAAAGTCATGTCTGAAACACTAATACAAGGAAAGATTGGTTACTGTTCCAACAAATTTTAATGTATACCTTGTAAACTGGTCCAAATCCTCCCTCTCCAATCTTGTTGCTCGCCGAAAAGTTTTTTGTGGCTCTTGTTATTGTTGACAATTCGAACAGTGGAAGCTCAAATTCTTCTTTGAGTTTCAGTTTGTTCTTTTTCCACTTGTACAATAGCAGAATAAGGCCTAGCAGAACCATTGCCACCAATAGTGAGAGACTCACTACAAGTATCGTTGCCTTCTTTCTGTTCGGACCTGCCTCAGATACTACAACCAATTTTTTGCTATCAGCCACGACAAATCAAGATAGGCTTCATGCATTGAAAATTTATGTTTAGAAACACATCAATGGAAATTTCTTAAACATAAGCTCTTACCTAGTTCTGAAGAAGCAATCCTGATGTAGATGTCCTGCCCTCCAGATATCTTTTTGATGTCAATCAACTCCCCAAACCAAAACAAGCAACCTCTGCCTCCATTCCTTATATCTAGACTTGAATAAGCTGTGCAAGAGCAGTTCCTCGAGCATGCTTGCCTACAGTTATCGAGTGTCATGGTCCTATTGTACTGAGAGTGCGTAGTATCTGGCAACTTAATTCCAGAATAATTTAGAAATACATGTTCCTTGTTGCAATCAATAGGTTTCCTCCGAACACATCCTTTTGACCAATCTCCCTTTTCCCATTGTTGTGGATATTTAGCAACAAATTTGTCCAAACATGTGCAGACAGGGGAATGATCTATGTCACAGCTCCCATAGGCACCGCTTACGCTATATCTATCACATATATTAGGGGGTAAATTGACGTTAAGCCAACTTCTCGTCTGATTCACCCACATGAGGCCTTGTACGTAACCACTCTATCCAAGACTAGCCTTAATAACCCCAAATTGTTAATGATATAATAACTATAGGAAACCTCTTCCTTATTGAAAACAAGCTGAATTCTATAAATGCTGCTTTGGTTTGGTGGTGGCACGCGATCACCACTCCAACGTAAACCATTCCATGGTCCTGAACTAACTAATACACTCGTGCCACTTTTGACGACAGTCTGTGGGTATCCAGTAGGATCAACGTGAAGAGTGATTTCCCCTGGAGTTGGATCACTATTGTTCTTCCATGCTGAAAAGTAAACCTCCTGGCCAGATAGAAAATTCATGCCAAGCTTCATATTAGGCAAGAACGTATCCATTGGAAAATTGAAGCTTTGCCAGAGGAATTTATCTGTGTTGTCATCATTTGCATCTTTTACAACAAGATTACCAGAATCTAAAAGTAGTGCAACTGGATGTTGGACTGACCGTGAGGTGTTCGTGGACCATATAGATTCATTCTTGTCATTGAGGAGAGCGAGTATTCCCGGCTTGGTGACCTTTAACACAACTGAAGATGTATTTGTGAGTGGTTTCTCTCTGTTTGCAACCCATACAACTGTTTGCACAGGAAGAATTTGCTTGTACCATATCCCGATATATCGCTTTGAGGAACCACTGGGACTGGAAAATCCCAGCTCAAAGGTTCCGCCAGATGAAACAATAGTTTTACCATCTGTGATGTTGTGATTTGTAGTGATTGCATTTGTTGTAGTAGAAATAATCTTGGGTATAAAAGACAGTAGAAAAAGTAGGAAGAAACTAACTTCCATTTGTTATGCCTAAGGCTTTTATTTTTCTATTGATAAAAGTTGATTATATGCATTTCTTGGTATTTCTCTGTTATACATAAATGAATTTAGCCAAGAAGCCACGTATGGGGAGTTAGAAAGTTATGTGTGTTATCCATTGATCGACCTGCTTTGGTACCAACCTGAAAGACTAGCTTATTGGTACCAATGAAGAATGACAAACTAAAGTTGTTTGTTGTTGACTCCAAGTCTCAGATAGAGTAATATCTAAGACGACTTGGCCAGGATTTTGGATAAGTGAGGGAACTCAATTAATATGGCCAAGTCCTTTTCTGGTTTTCTAACTAATTAGCCGTACGTACCTCTTTCAAGAAGAGAAGAAATTGTCAAAGTTTACTAGTTCAATGTTAGAGTAGACCACTCAAGGACTGTTGAAGTGATATCGAGGACCATGTCCACCCAACCCCACTCTTAAATTCCTTGTTTTGGAAGTATCAAAGTGCTCATTATTGGGCTGGCTAATTTTTGAATGGCTATATTCGAAAATTCCCCAAATTTGGATCCCAAGCAAATCTATTATTGGGCTGGCTAATTTTGGTCCTCTTTATGGTTTAGCCCCAGGCCCTAAAAGTTTGGCAAGCCTCTGGACTATCCTTGTTCACAACATTCAATTATAATCAATTTTTCATGCACCTCTTTCTTGGTAATTATACGAACGTCGTACATGAAATATATACCGAAATATATTAAGAAGTATACATTACCAGTTTTGAAAGGAATTGCTTTTTCTTGACTCTTGATTTATTGAATTAAATAGTCATCATTAGAAAATTTTCTAGTTGGAGGAAAAAAGAAAGAAATATACATTACCAATTTATGAGATATCTTAAAAAAAAAAAATGCGTTGTCAGTTTTTGAGATCGAGTTTATCAATTTGTTGAATTAATTAGTCGGCATTTGAAAATTCTTTAATTAGGGAAAAAATAAAGAACTTTAGAATATCATCAATACATGAAATTGCTTGTAATACTTTTGTGAAATTAAGAGGTTTAGGAACATAACTCCTGCAACAAATATTTCCTCAAGACACCCATGAAGTAATAGTCATGTCTTTATACGCTCTAAATTGACTCAAAGAACATAATTTAAAAGCAGTAGAAGTTTAATAGTACAATTATTAATAACTGTATAAGTTCTTTAGGTGCAACATTTCCTTTTGTTTATTCATTTTCAATGTATGAAATTGTTTCTTCTTGTATAAAGAGCAAAGTCAAATAAGATCGGTTGACATCTGATAAGAACGTACTGAAGCGAATGCACATCCATGTCATACACCTGTTTCTTTTTCATACATCATGCCTTTACCCGAATTTCGTGCATAGCGAAAGCTTTAATATATAGATCTCATTTTTCTTATGACTTTTTCAGTGTAGTAACCTAATGACTAAATCAACTGCATCAATATTAGATCTCTTATACAACTTCAATGTACTATTTTAGTTCATGATAAAATGAGTAATGTTCACTTTATTTTTGACTAAAGTGCAAGAATTAATACCGCAAGTAAACTTGATTATGATAAAATACAGAACAATATTATGTTTCTTGAATTAAATGTAGAGAATATAATCAAACGAAATTCATACCTTAGTAATTAGTATACTGAGACAGAAACTTGAGGATGTTGAAGAATTATACCTTAAGGTACAAAGAAAGAAATTTTATAACTTTAAAAAATTATTACTACATTCTTAAAACAAGATAGAGGAAAAATTAAGAAATAATTGAAAAGAAGAAAGAAAATTACTTATTTAAGATCTTTAAAGACAAATCATATAGAACATTTACTCACGGTTACATGTCGAATCCTCAAAAATAATGTATTGCTAAAGAATTCAACACAAATACGACAATATTTTTGAAGAGTCGGAGCAACTTATCAACCTTTTGTATTTGGTTGACTTAAAAAGGGAGAAAAGCAAGACTTGCATCCATTGAAGATTAGATGGGCACTTGTGCGTGTCCAGTATGTGGGAGTTGATAGTGACGACTCTTCACAGAATTTTCTAGCACCGCAAGGAGTGAGTAGCGTGATGGTGTTTTTAGTCGAGGATTTTTATTAATTTAGGGTATTTACATAATTTGACTTTTATTTAAAGATTTTTATATTTTTAACATAGAGATAATTATGCAATGTATTAATATCAATATCTATTTGTATATCATGCATTTTCATCTTAATAAATGAAATAATAAATAAAATAATAATAAAATGACATAAATTTTTATATTTTCCGAAAAAAAGTAAAGCAATCATAAAAAAAAAGGCAATAAATAAATATAAACAACCACAATAACAAAAATTAACACAACCATTTCCTCTTCTAGCATTAACTATTTGTACTCCAATTGCTTTTGCCTTGTTAGCTGTGATAAGGCATCCCCACAGTTGGACAAATTTTCTTCACCACTTGCATGTAATGTTTTTACTCAAAAAGGAAAAGAGAAATAAAAGATTAAAATAAAAAAGTTAAATATCAACATGATCACTAGCCAGCGCAACGATATGACAATTTTGGCCATTTCCTTAACAAACCAAATAGCCGAAAGGCTACATTTGGTTACAAACATGGCCACTTGGCCATTTTAAGTTAAAAAAAATTTCTTAATAGATATTTTGCATAATTTTCTCAATAATATAACCACTGTTTGGATTATTTATTGTATTAATTAGTCAATTAGTAGTACGAAAAAAACCCAAATTGATATGTAAAAACTTAAGATTCCTTCTCTATAGGTAAAACACCATGCTTTTTTCAACAAATTCATTATTAAAACAAAAGAATGTAATAGCCTTCTTTTTTGAAGTCATGTCACCATCTCTTTCAATATTTTAGAAATATTTGTACGAGCTTTAGTAAATAGTCTTCCTTAGAGTTACTGATCCCATAGGGTCATATACCAGTAATATCTTTTTCTTGATTTGACACACTAATTTTTTGATTTTTTTTTAACTTTATTAGTGTATAAAAGCTAAGCTCATTATAAATTTTAGAAATTTTTTAAATAAAATGAAATCTTTTGTAAGAGAAAAATACCTTTTAAATGAAAGGATGTGTTCTTTTATTTATTTTTTTTATTACAAATAGAAATACCTAAACCCAACTTCTTCCATTTCGAAAGCACTTTCATAGAGAATTTTCTTTTGAAGTATTCACCAAAAACTCTCTGCTTCTCCAAATTTCTGCTTCAAAAAGATCAAGTTCTTGCTTTCGAATTTCTCCATCATTTGCTTAATATAGAAATTTATATATTTACTTTATTCATTAAAATTATTCGCGTATAATTTCAAGCCTTCAAACATGTGTTATATTTATAGTTTCGAACATAGATTCGTGCCAAACTATGTTCTAAAGGCGTTCGATGCACAAAAGTTCTTTTTTCTTTTTTGTTGATGTTTTCCAAGAAACATCACTTGAAAGGACGTGCTGTTTGGAGTAAGTTGCAAGTGAAATATATATACTTCAATTTTCTTTTACCAACCCAAATATTAAACAACCTTTATCAATAGAACAAACAATTAAAGGCAATATAAATAATATCAAGTACTCCAAATTTATTTTTAAGAATCAAAAGATTTATGTCCATATTCACACCGAAAATTAGATAGTTTGATCATCTTACTCCAAATTAAGATTTACATCGCATAAAATTGGACAAAGAAATCAATATCGAAGTGCATGTTCATGAACAATGAGAACTTAGCCTCGTCAAATTTGTTTGTTTTGACCATATAGTTACTATCAAAAGAATATAATGTCCATATTTTTTCACTATATATGATCTAGAAGATGCTTTAGATTCCAATTGTTAACAGGGACAAGCATTATTTTCTTCAATTGGGTTCCTAGCTAACGTTTACTTAGCCAACGATGTATATATTTTCTCAGCAAATTTCATGGAAGGTCCTGTGTTCATATCATAAAAATCTTTTTTCATATTGGTGTGTTCGGGATAGAAGTTTGTGAAAAGTGGTATCATCCTGTTAGGTCATTCAAGATATCTACCGTTAATTCTTCTTAAAATATGAAAATACTATCTAATTAATGTGAAGAAACAAACAACTGTTGGATGGCATGCTTGCTTGAGTTATTTACTTCGTCTTCTTCTTTATCATATGGGGCTCATAAAAATATATTTTATTGATTTTTAATTTAAAATTTTTAAACACAACTACTGATTGGACGTATTTGCTTCGACTACTATTAATTATTAATTATTTCTTCAGCTGTTTCGATTGCGATTTTATAATATTATCCAATACCCCTAATAAATGATTTTTTCAGCTGCTTAATTCAACTACGATTTTGTTATATCAACCTAACCAATTATTTTAAGCCATGTAAGTATCAGAACTAGGATAAAACAAACACAAATACAATAATTAACAATTTAAAATTTAAATATATATATAAAACTATCAATATCACATAAATCAAATAAATAATCAACGACGTCTTAAAATTAATATACATATATAGATATAAAATCTATCGATATTACATAAATCTAGAAAAAAAAACATATATTGGGGTTATTATACAATGCAATATGAAACGTTGTTTCTACACCATATTATTTAAAACTCTCTACTGTATGAAGTTGAGTAATTTTATATTAGCACGCTATATGAAGGAGTCTGTAAACTAAAACAAAACTACAGATGTTTGAAAAGAAAGTTGAAAGAAGTAAGTAGTATTTAAAAGTTGAATTTGTGTTTTGGTATACTAAAAGTTTTGTGAGTGAATAAAAACTTATTTGAGTCGAAAAATGAGTCAAAACTGGACCATATATGTGGTAACTACAAAGGGAATAAGGAATTAGACCATGATATTACCATTGATTATTAACTAGGTGATGTTGAGAGTTACACATGCAAATTCTTCAGTTTTTTTCTGCTTGCGCAATGAAGCAGCGTCATGACAGAAACATATGGGCCACGATAAGTTCTTTTTTCTAGCCAGTAAAGGAGTAGTTGCATAATACAACAAAAACATTATGACGAAAAGTCAGGTCTTGGTGGCTTGGCCATAGCACTAGCAGCCTTGTGAGAACTGAGGAGTACTTCCAAATTTAGGTAATGAATATCATATGCACTCATGTCACATCATGATTTATGAAATTTCCCTCTTCTTTCCGTCAACTTATTAACTTCAAACAGAGGCAATAAGAAACTTAAAATCCTTATAGGGAATAACGTGCATTTCGGAGTCAATATATAGGAGACCAAATTAAAAGGCTTAGGCATCAAATGCATTGATGGAACTTAAATTCTTTCTAGTTTTTTTACTGTCTTTTATACCTAAGATTCTTTCTACTACAACAAATGTAATCACTACTGCTCACTTCATCACAGATGGTGAAACTATTGTTTCATCTGACGGAACCTTTGAGCTGGGATTTTTCAGCCCCAATGTTTCCACAACGCGATATGTCGGGATATGGTACAAGAAAATTCTTCCTTATGTGCAAACAATTGTATGGGTTGCCAACAGAGAGAGACCACTCACCAATACATCTACAGTCGTGTTAAAGGTTAACAAGCCGGGAATACTTGTTCTTCTCGATGACAAGAATGAAACTATATGGTCTACTAACACCTCGCGAGCAGTCCAAAATCCAGTTGCACAACTTCTGGATTCTGGTAATCTTGTTGTGAGAGATGCAAATGATGAAAATCCAGAAAATTTCCTCTGGCAGAGCTTTGATTATCCAACTGATACTCAGATGCCTGGTATAAAGCTTGGAAAGAACTTTAAGACTGGTCTTGAAGTTTACCTTAGAGCATGGAAGAACGATGACGATCCAACTCCAGGGGAATACAGTCTCCACATTGATCCTACTGGATATCCACAGGGCCTAATTAGACGTGGCACGATAGTATCAGCTCGAGCAGGACCATGGAATGGTTTACGCTGGAGTGGAGCACCTGCACCACTACAAACACAAAGCAGCATCTATACATTTCAGTTTGTTTTCAATGAAGATGAGGTTTACTATAGTTTTTCTCTCATTAACAACTCAGTGTTAACAAGGCTAGTCCTAACTAACAATGGTTATATACAACGGTTGACGTGGGTGGATAGGACGAAGAGTTGGCATCTTTACCTCAATATTCCTCTGGATACTTGTGATACATATAGCTTATGTGGTGCTTATGGTAGCTGTACCATAGATAGTTCCCCTGTTTGTGGATGTTTGGACAAGTTTGTATCTAAATATCCACAAAATTGGCAAAGGGGGGACTGGTCACAAGGGTGCGTCCGGAAGACACCTATTGATTGCAACAAGGAACATGGATTTCTAAAATATTCTGGAATCAAGTTACCAGATACTAACCATTCTCAGTATGATAAGACCATGACACTCGAAGGATGTAGGCAAGTATGCTCGAGGAACTGTTCTTGCACAGCTTATTCGAGCCTAGATATAAGCAATGGAGATAAAGGTTGCTTGTTTTGGTCTGGAGAGTTGACTGATATCAGAAAGCTCTCTGGAAGAGGACAAGACATTTACATCAGAATGGATTCTTCAGACCTAGGTAAGAACTTATGTTAAAGAAATTTCTAATGAGACATTTTTAAATTAAGTTTTTGAACATATGGAAACCATACTATGCAAGAGTAGTGACCTATATCGATATGAAGTGACTAATTTAAGAAATGGTTGTAGCACCTGAGGCAGGTTCAAACAGCAAGAAGGCAGGGATGCTCGCAGTGAGTTTCTCGGTGTTGGTGGCAATGATTCTGCTAGGCCTGATTTTGTTGTTGTACATAAGGAAAAAAAAGAAACTAAAACTTGAAGATGATTTTGAGCTGCCACAGTTCCAATTGTCGATAATAACGAGAGCCACAAATAACTTTTCGGTGAACAACCAGATTGGAGAGGGTGGATTTGGACCTGTTTATAAGGTATAAACCACAAAACTATTGGAATAGTGACCACTTTATGCTCAACATTAGTTTGTTAGATGATCTTCATTCTGCAATACTCGTGTCTGTGGAAAATCTATTTCCTCCTGATATACTTTTGCTATTTCAAGGGAGTGCTGGAAGAGGGACAAGTAATAGCTGTGAAGAGATTGTCAAGGACTTCCATGCAAGGAATAGATGAATTCAAGAACGAAGTTATCTATATTGCCAAGCTTCAGCATAGAAATCTTGTGAAACTTCTGGGCTGCTGCATTCAAGGGGAAGAAAAGATGTTGATTTATGAATACATGCCTAATAAAAGCCTGGACTCATACATATTTGGTTTGGATTTCTAGCCTATTATACAAGCTAATGAGTAGTGAACCATGTTTTCAAATGTTGCTAACAAGAAAGCTTTTTTTTTTTTTTTTTTTATAGATGAAACAAAGAAAAAGTTACTTGATTGGTCAAGGCGTTTCGACATCATTAATGGAATTGCTCGTGGTTTATTGTATCTCCACCAAGATTCTAGACTACGGATTATCCATAGAGACCTTAAAGCAAGCAATGTTTTGCTAGACAGAGAAATGAATCCGAAGATATCAGACTTTGGCATGGCTAGAAGTGTTGCAGGAAATGAGATGGGAGCAAAAACATGCCATGTAGTTGGGACACAGTAAGAATCAATCATACAAAATACTCTCATATAACATCTTGCTTCATTGAATCTCACGGTATTTTTTTATTTGCACAGTGGTTACATGTCCCCTGAATATGCAGTAGATGGGATTTTCTCGGTAAAATCAGATGTGTTTAGCTTTGGTGTATTGGTGTTGGAGATTGTGAGTGGCAAGAAAAATAGAGGATTTGTCCATGAAGATCACAACCTTAACCTTCTCGGTCACGTAAGCACTGTATAATCTGTATGTTATACATAACTCATTATTTTCTTTACAACAGATCTAAATTACTGAAACAGGCATGGAAGCTTTACAAGGAAGATAGGTCCTCGGAAATAATTGATGAGGAACTAACTGATTCTTGCCATATTTCTCAAGTTTTAAGGTCAATCCAAGTCGGTCTATTATGCGTGCAACAATTTCCTGCAGATAGACCAAACATGGCTACTGTGGTTCTGATGTTAAGTAATGAGAGTTTACTGCCAGAAGCTAAAGAACCAGGATTTTTCATGGAAAGAACAGTACATGATTCAGATACTTCAGGATGGCAGACAGGAAGTTCGAAAAATGAAGTAACAATCACAACGTTAGATCCTCGGTAGAGTACTGTGAACGAGGCAATGGTTCATATATAAGCATGAACGGATAAAGAAACTGAACTTTCTGTTATAATAAAGTGAATTATTATTAATTGTTTAAAGTAGCCTATTTAGGATTATGCTCATTGACTAGGAAATCAAACGAGGCATCACCCAACATGTGCGCATTGCCATGGTATTATAAGCAACCATTCAACTTGGCTTGCTTTTGCAATTTGTTGTGAGAGATACAAAGGAATTTTTAAATTTAAATTCTAGTAAGCAAAAATGTCCAATTCATATAGCCCATGAATTATGTTAAATTTTTTTGACTATGCTTTCCAATAGAAGTTGACAACATAAAAGAGGAAACACGATTGTATAATATGTTTGTTTGGCATTCACTATTGTGTATGGAGCGGGACACAATGGACAATGTTTGGTTTTTTTAAAGGCTTAAAAAGATAAAATATAATATGAATTGAGAAACAAAGGAAAATAAAATAGAGGGAAATTAAAATTTAAAGTAAGTTCATTTCTCACTCATTGGTAGTGAAAAGGAGATCTTTGTGCTTTATATATAGTAATACTTCTTGTAGCTCTTAAAGAGGAAAGTCTCCCCTCGCAGTCGACCATTTGATAGTCTTGTTCCTGAATATACATGGAATAGGGCTTTGATGAGCCCTAGATGTAAAGGGTTTCACAAGCACCATTTGATAGCCCGTTCCTAAATATACACAAAATAGGGCTTCATGAGCCCTAGATATAAAAGGGTTCTTGGATCATTCTACTTCTAAGCAAATTATAAGTGCGCGAATTGGACCTTCCTCAAATAGATGAATTTGGGATTGATTGTGGAACCGAGGGCAAGCAGAAAGATAGGCTAGCTAGGTGGAGTAGTCGCTCTGGGGCAGTGCATGTATAAATCTTAATAGATCAGAAAATCTAGTACTCGAATAAAAACTCGATTTTTGTTGGGTTAGCTTTGGATGGCAGGAATAACAAACAATAGAAAAGAAGAAATAAAAAAGACCATAGTTCTTTTTTCCAAAAAATCAAATCGACCTGAAAAAAACCAAATCAAACCAAACCAAAATTTTTTTTAAAAAAAGGGGATTTTCAGAATAATAAGTACAGGAAAAGTTGCATTGCCTGTTCCTAATATCAAAAGAGTTGTCGAATATCTGCATGGGCAGAGTCCAATAGGAAAAAAGGATTTTACCCATTTGTTACCACAAGCCCACATTGACAGTGACTGGACTTTCAAACCCGACCCGGCCCATATAGTAAAGAAAAGTGAGCTAATAGGCAGGGTATGAATAAATAAGAAGGTGAGATTTGAATGTGAGAATTCTTTTTGGTATTAGAGCAAATGATGGGAAGCCAGTCCTAGAAAAGCATTCTTTCCTTTTAATTTATTTATCTTATTTTTATATTTGATTCATTCAAATAAATAATTTTTTTGATAAATTTTTAATTCTAATTTTCTACGTAATATGTTTAGAATTATAAGATTAAACAATATTTTAATACATTCGATATATATATCTCTAGTTTAAGACCTAAAAATTTTTAAAAAAATAATTATTTACATTTTTAAACTTTGTGTTAAATTAAAATAAGATAAATAAATTGAAGCAAAGATTATAGGTACATTGTTTCCCCTCTTCTCTTGGGTTGATGAATTTTATTTTTACGTGTTTGCTAAAGCCTAAAAGGGAAAAAAAACTTCAAGTGGGCAGATAAGGAGAAATATTGAAGACATAATTAAATGTACTTCAAAAATATTTTTTCCAACAATATAAGACAATAATACCAACAATTATTTATATACTTACAGGTACAATTACAAAAACAGATACTTTTTCAACAAATTATTAAAATAGAAAACAGCCTTCTTTTCAGGAGTTTGGATAGGACGAATCTTAAGGATTTTTTTTTTCTTAGTGAGTGTCACCATCGTTTGTTTAAACAATCAGTTTCATTATTTTAGTTATTTTTTTCTAGAATATTTTAGATATGTTAATTTAAGTTTAATATATTTTAATAAAAAGTAATAAGGATAGTCGTCGTTTGGCTGTTGTCATTGCCAAGGAAATTAAAGACCTTAATCACGGATATCTTTGGCAATAATTATCGTCATCAAGTACTATTGACGGATTGTGATTTCAGTACGATTTTTTTTTCGAATAATTATAATTATTTTTTTTAATTTAAAGGGGGAAATTTTGTTGTTTGTTTGTTTGAGGCTTTTTCTGTGTAGTTCTTTCTTGCTAAGGATATTCTTTTCCGACTTCACAGAAACTTAGGCGCTTAAGTCTTTCTAATTTATTTTTTTTTATTTTTAAGAAAAGGTTAATGCAATGTTCCATTGTGCATTTTAAAATGTGGAAATTTTTTTATCTTTATTTCTTCGTCTTCTGGCTCCATATTCAGCTTAATTTATTTTGTACTTATGTATAATTTTATACTATCAATATAAAAGGAGCAACCAACCCTCTGGCCCTCCCCCCAC
>JAPFFP010000080.1:22133174-22197713 GCA_026153255.1 Solanum medicagineum | reverse complement strand
ATGGATTATAGTAGATAAGATGACCAAGTCAGCTCACTTTCTACCTGTCAAGATGACTGATACAGCTGAGGACTATGCTAGACTTTATCTACTTTATCTTAAGGATATTATTAAGATGTATGGGGTCCCTATATCCATTATTTCAGATAGAGTAGATCAGTTCACAACACAGTTTTGGGACTCTTTTCAGAAGGGGCTTGGTACGAAGGTGAATCTTAGTACAGCTTTCCATCCGCAGACAGACAGGGAAGCAGAGCAAACTATATAGACCCTTGAGGATATGTTGAGTGTGTGCTTGACATACTTTAAAGGTAACGGGGATGATCACTTACCCTTGATTGAGTTTTCCTATAACAATAGTTTCCAGGCAAGCATACAGATGGCACCGTATGAGGCTCTTTATGGGATAAGGTATTGATTGTCCATTGGGTGGTTTGAAGTTGGTGAGGCTGGTTTGATAGGACCTGATCTAGTCCACCAGTCTTTGGAGAAGGTGAATGTTATCTAAGAAAAGGCTAAAGACTACCCAGATTCAGCAAAAGTCATACACTGATGTTAGGAAGAGAGACTTGGAATTTGAGGTGGGTGATTGGGTGTACCTAAATGTATCGCTGATCAAGGGAGTTATGAGATTCGGGAAAAGGGGGAAACTCGGTCCATGATACATTGGCCCTTACCAGATTCTGAGAAGAGTGTGTAGGTTGCTTACGAGGTAGAGCTGCAAGCAAAATTAAGCACTATATATCTAGTATTTCATATTTCCATGCTTAAGAAATGCTTGGCAGATCCCTCTGTAGTTATCCCTGTTGAAAGTCTGGGAATTAAAGATAAATTGTCTTATGAAGAGATCTTGGTGCAGATACTAGACCGACAAGTTCGTAAGCTGAGGACCAAGGAGATTGCGTAGGTAAAGGTTTTGTCGAGGAACCAATTTGTTGAAGAAGCTACATGTGAAGTAAAGGAAGATATGAAAGTCAAGTATCCACACTTGTTCGTTGATCTAAATGAGGATCTTGAAGGTAAATTTTCATAATTTATCTCGAAGATTTATGTCTACTAAGTTTGGTGATTTTGTGGTTTGAGCTAAGTTTTGTTCATCTCATTATCATTCGAGGATGAATGATCCCAAGGGGAAGACATTGTGACACACTGGTGAAAAGACCAAAATACCCCTAGAAATGACCATGCGCGTAACGCGTCTTCCCATATTTCATTCTCAAATCTGAGATCAAATTTGCGATCAGCGCAAAATATTGAGTGAAAAAATGGTCTCGCCTCAATTTTAGAGCAACAGAGGCAAATTAAAATTTTTGCTAATTAATTCCAGATAGGGAGGTTTCCACGCCCAAGGCGCGACGCTCTAGGGATGCGGAACCACACTTGAGTTTTTTTGCTGATTTCGACGGGAAGAGAAGATTCGCGACAAAGGCGAAAATACACATGTTCGCGCCATAGGCGTGACACGGACATGTTGTATTAAATGAAATACATTTGTCCGTGCCCCTGGCACGACGTGGACATGTTGTATTAGGTAGAGACTTTTTCTTTAATTTATGGAAGGGTAGTTTCAACTTTTTCCACCCTCCTTAAGCCTAAACTAGTTGGTTGTAATCTGAAGTTAGTCCCTAGAACGCACAAATTCATGCTCATAGCTTTAAAAACTATCAAGAAATTCAAGCATAGTCCCCAAAGCAAGATTAGGGCTTCAAGAAATTTTCCCCAATCTTTCTAAGAATTTGAATTCCCAGGTATGTAAGACTATCCAAAAGTTATCCTCCTCCTATTTTGAAACTTAAATTACTAATTTCCAATCAAAGTTCCAGATTACCCGTTTGAATCAAAGTTCTCCATATTTTTGGGCCAAGTTCATTGAAGTTGTTCATGCATTATTTCCTGATAATGATTATGATTTTTTTTTTTTTTGATAATTTCTATCTAATTAAGATATTGATTCAGGAATTACAATTATGGTTGAAATTATGAGAACCCTATATTTATTTCATGAAGAGTTATAAAGTTTACAGTGTGAGATAACTCTGAGAAGCATTAAAGTCTTGGTAATTGCAAGATAGTTGAGTAATGCATTTATGTTTTGAGATACTTGTGCTGGTACCATTTTCAGTCAAAGAAAAGAGTCAAGATAAGAGAAGTTAAGAAAAGCTAAGTTGGGCTAAGTCCCCAAAAGATCAAAGATATTTTGAGAACTCTTATTTCTTAAGTTATGAGCATTATAAAAGATATTTTGGGAGTAGTATTAACCACCGATATGAGTGAGAGTAGAATTAGTAACTTTAACTTATAAATTACGTAGTCAGCGTGAGATAGGATTGTACCTAGGTACACCTCCTCACTTGCCACTAAGATGGCCCTATTTTGGATGGATCCACTCCCCTAGTCTTTCCTCCCCTACCCCGAAAAAGTACGAGATGGCCCTGGCAGAGTGGGCAAGACGATGTATCACCATGAAGCTCATAGTGGTGGTTGTCGATTAGAGAAACTCAAGTTGATGATATGAGGTAGTAATATTTTACGTAATTATTTATATTTGTGTACTTAATGATATAAGTTACACCCGTAATAATTTCTTTATTTTTTTATTAATTAGCATTTTACACACTTACAAAACACGTACACTAAACTAGTTCTTAAAATAGGTTGCAAACAACGCAAAGGGCCCAGATAACCAAGAAACGAGACATTTGCGTAAATTAGCCACCAAAAGTTCGTCAAGTTTTTGCATAGTTTTGTGAGTATTTTTGGGATGATTTTTAATGTTTGTCCCATAAATTGGGGATCTTAAATTTTTATTCTTATTGCTTGTGTAATGAATATCGTGGACCAAATTATTAGAAAAATTATTTTGTTTAACCAATTAGCTATTTCAAAATGTAGCCATCTGTTGTTTAAGTTTTCACTTTAGTATATTGTAGAAGCTCGTTCGTTAGTCTTTTAAGATTTTAAAGCACTTGGAATCTAGTTGACAATCTTTATATCTATAATGACTAACCCGTATTCCATCGATATCAAATGAATATTCTCATTAGCTACTACATTATATCTATTTGTTAATATTTTGTTTTTGTATAATATCCTCATCATTTTTCGAATCGCCTTCAATGCTGTTAATATTTCCGCATTATCATTTGATAATGCGTAAGGCTAACAATTAGGTGGGTAAGGTCTAATTTAAGCGGGCTATAATAGGCCAAGACATCAAACAGGTTAAGATCCAACCAACTCAATTTTACTTGGGTCAAAATGGGTTGAGTCAAAACGAGTTGAGTAATGGATTTAGAGCAAGTCAAGACCCGACCTAACCCGACCCAATTTTTACTAAATTTTACTTATTTTATTTTTTCTTTTTCAATATTTTAGTACTTCATTAAATTATATTTTTCTCTATTATGGCTATATAAAACATATTGAAAATATTTTAATAAGATCTCACTCGAGTTAATTTGGGTTGTATGTCAACCTAATTTCAAATGGGTTGAAATGAGTTGGGTTGAGATGGATTGAACTAATAACCTACCCAAACTTCAACGAATAGGACGAATTCAACGAATTGCAGTTAATTTTGCTATCCCTAATAATGCATAAGAATTCATCATATTAAGCTCCTCCACGTCTATTTCCCTTTAGTGTGATTAAAATTCAGAATCATTACTTACTAGAGGCATATACCTCCTCACCTTGAATATTTAAAACCACCCATATATTCCTCACTAACGTGACTAGCACAAATTTGAAATCCTCTAGATTAGACGTTCCCATTCAAAGAAAAATCTTTATGGTAGATACAACTGTAAATGTGTCATAATTTTATTGGACCAACATGATATATCATGCCCCATATCCATTCCGAAATGTCTACATATATGCCCTGCATATTTATTTGCTTAATTAAATCCTAATAGTAAAGTTTGGCCTTCTTGTTTTTGGTACCGAAGAAAATGTTTTGATGAAAGATATTTTTCTAAAAGATATTTTAATGGAAAATAAGTTGACTTCTTATTTATTTTCTCATTTTTGATTGTTAAGTTGATTATACTTGTATTTGGTTAGTTCATAAAAAATATTTTACGAAAAAAGGCCTAAGATGCCCCTTAATTATTTGAATTGATAAAAAAACTACCCTCTACCGACCTTTTGACCCCAAAATATTCTTTTGCCAACCTTTTGGCTCAAAAATATCCCTGATGTCAACATTTTGGCCCAAAAATATCCTAATTTCGAACAACCCAAACTCATAAGGCGGATAATATTATACTAAATCTCATAGTCTAAGGGCATTTTAGGTCTTCTTCGTTAAAATAATTTGAAATAACTTTATATACGCTCTCATATGATTGACCTGATTTTGGAATCTAATAAATTGAAAATTTTAAAAAATGGGATTAGTCCTCTACTTTATATATTCACCCTGTCATGACCCAAATTACGAGGTTATGAAGAAAAATAACTCAAAATCCAACCCAAACATAAGACATATTATTAAAAAAAAAAAAAAAAGGAGTGATAATAGAGAGACAGCCACAGTACAAAGAATACCCCAAAATCTAATGTCATGAGTATAAAAAACATTTAATGCAAGGTCTGAATTTAGTGTATACACTCAGTCTTTGAAATAAAGTAAAGACTACCAAGAAAAAAAAAGATAGGATCAAGTAGTGGTCCAGGACACTAGATGTCAAGTAATGGTCCAGGATACTGGATCTCACCATCAGAACAAAAATTCATCATTGTTGGAGTAATCAAACGCGACATGGATACCCTGTCTCGAATCTGCACAAGGGACATAGAAGTAGGAGGTGAGTACAATTCACATGTACCTAGTAGGTTTAACTTACTTGATGTTAGGAATTGAATAAACAATGTAATAAACTAGGAACACTTTTACCTACATACAGAAAACTCAATCCAACATCAGTGTTGTCAATTTATATAGAACGACGCAAATAAAATAAAAATATGGTTCAAATACAACAAATGTCATCAAATAAATCAAATCTCCAGTAATAATTTGTCACGCCCCGGAGGGTACCCTTGGCATCCTCTGATAATTTTCCAAGAGAACCATCTGGCCTCATCGTCACATCAATTCGACAGGGGAAGAATAATACTCAAATTGATATATATCATCAAGATAAGCATAATTCTACTAACTCATAGCTTCCAATGAATAAGTTTGAAAATACAAGATACTCAACAAAATCCTCTACTCAGTGTATGTGAAGCCTTTACTCAACAATCTAGATGCTGCCATGACAAGCCATGGACACCCCAAATCAAAGAAAATAAAGTACTCAATGGAAGTAAAGGATAAAAAGGGCTTCTCCGAAAATACAAAGAGGGTTCACCAACTCTGGAATGCACTGATCTAGACTTTAACGGTGCACAGGCTGAAGTCCTCTATCACATGTATCTGCATCATAAAATGATGCAGGTCCAAATGGACACCAGTATATGGAATATATTGATATGTAAAATAGCTTAAGAAAATAAGGCTCAACTCACTCATCTTGACTCAACAACTCATGCTCGACTCAATACATGCAAGTTTAAAGTAAACCATGCTTTTAAAATATACTCAGTAAAAATAAACTCTGATATTATCATGCTCAATCAAGGTTGCTTAGGAGTTTCGTAACCAACATTCAATCCCATCACTTTTAGTTTGATGATGCACAATGAAGGCGACGTCGTTGCCACACCCGTCCTAAACTTTCCACGGTAAAGGACGATCAACTCTCTCTTGGATCCACGGTAAATGTCCACTTATGGAACAATAATCGTAAAAATGAATTGTACGACTATCCTATGCTGGCAACGTAGTTCTATGGGTTAAAGTAGATGTTTATTCGCTCCCAGCTTGGTTCTCGATACTCCTCCCAAGACTAAAGCATGCTTAACTCATCAATCAACTTAATCCTGAATGCTCAGTCAATCAATTCAAATCTCAACTTCATTGGGTTAGCTCATCTCAACTCGTCTCAATTACTTATCAACTCAGTCAATCAATGTAGACAATCAATCTTGACTTAGACTCATATGATCATTTAGACTCACTCAATCTAACTCATCATGTAGGTGCAAGCAAGACAATCATATATAGTAGTGTATGTAACTAAATGCAACAAACTTCTCATATTCAATCATACTCAAATTACACATCTCAGATACTCAAACGTAACCTCAACTTTGTAACATGCATAGAATTTCATAAAAGCATGCAATTTATGGTTCATACCATCAAGTACAGAACTTTATTTCAGTTTCATATCAGAATTTATACAATGCAGCATGCGGCTCATACATTATTAAGAGAACTCATAATAAATGTAAGAAATTAGTATTAGGGTAATAGAATTTCCCATGGCTCAACACTTTTCCCCTATTTTGACCCAAGAAGATAGAAGGGGCATACGAAAAAAGGTAGTTCCACACTTTAGTAAGCCTTACATGCCTGGAGATGGAAGGAACAATCAAACTCTAATCGATCTTCTGCTAGAATCAAGAACTCTTACCCTTCTCCCTCCTTTAGTGTTCTCAAGAAACCCTTATGGTGAAGAATGGTGAATAATACACCTAGGGTTCTGTCTTAGGCTTTATTCAAGCCTAAAATGACCAAGGATTTAATTAAATAGGGATTGAAATAGACAAAAATGCCCCTCTTAAAAACTGTCACCTGAGTCTACGAGATCTCTCCCACGAGCTGTAGACCAATCTAGAAGTCGCAAATGGCCTCTCGTAAACTAGGGGTCCTAAAATTTGAGTTACTGAAATTTGTCACAAAACTTCCTCTACGAGTCGTAAATCATTCTACGAGTCGTCTTCTAACTCGTAATTCAAGATACGAAAAAGTCGATATTTGGACCATCAATCCACGAAATCACTCTACGAGCCATGAAATACTTTACGGGTCATATACCATCTCGTATATAGGCCTCAAACTTAGAAAATTTTCACCAAGTCATTTAGGGGTTTCACAAGACCCATTCTACGAGTCATAGACTTGTTTACGAGTCGTAGATGGCCCTCGTGAACCTTCTTCTGCAGTTTTTTCTTAGTCTTTTCTCACCATCCTCTGCACATCTACTCTAGATTAGGTAAAAGGAATTAGGGGGTGTTACATTATCTCCCCCTTAGGATCATTCGTCCTCGAATGATGAGAATTCTAGTGATTTAGGTCAAGGCACAAATATCCCTATGGAGTCTAAGAATCAACCAGTTCTCATCTCACCTATGCAATCAATAAATCAAGAAATTTAGTAAATAAAATAATCAAACAGTCAATACATCACATCAATCCTCACTCGAACTCTAGAACTCTATCGTCCATCATACTAAGAATGAAAGAAGAACTCAAGGAATGGAAATTCAAGAATTTACAGGGAATCCATTACCATCAACTCTCTCATTATTAGTAGGCTGGATAAATGAGGATATTTGCTTTTCATATCCTCTTCCACCTCTAAAGTAGCTTCATTTATGAATTGGTTCCTCCACAATACTTTGACAGATGCAATCTCTTTGGTTCTTAACTTGCAGACCTGATGATCAAGGATTTGGACAGGAATCTCCTCATAACTCAAATTGTCTTTCACTCAAATACTCTCGACAGGCACTACCAACTGTGGTTCTCCCTGTCACGACCTAAGTCTAGGACCTAGACGTGACACGGTAAATGGGAAACCGGAAGGAACCCCAAACAAGCCTCTTATTATATCAATCACATATTCTTGGTCGCGAAAACAAAATAACAACAATGAGAGACATAAATAAGGATAACTAGACTAAGGGAAGTCTTTAATAGCATAAAAAATAGAAGAGTCAAAGCTTAAAGCATAAGTTCATCAATTGTTCCAACACCTCTAAATATAGATCGGAAAGGGGGCCACGACACTTTCCAGGCTCACCCTCATAGTATCAAAAGTTCAATCGAGATAAATAATAAGAGGTAAGAGTAGCATAGCTAGTGTCCCCAAATTTGAGGACTCACTAAAGCTTATCTCAAAGATGCCAAAACTAGTCAAGTGGAGGATGATCAAGAAGTGCTCTGGTTACTACAAGGTAACATTATGTAACCATATAGTATACCTTAGTACGTTTAAATGTACTAAGTATATAGGATGAAATGCAACAAGACCTAGGCAACATAGTCAAAATGCATAGGCGTAAGCAATGGGATAAGTATAATATCGATATGACATGCATGATCATTGCTTGAAGTAAAACATGTTTGTAAGATATATAACTTGAGAATATAGATTACATGTGTAGGAAGAGACCATCAACATAGACCAAGCAAACTAGTACTTAGAATCCACATCATCTCACCCCCCTTGTAAGGTGATTGAGGCATATCACCCCCTCAACAGATGATTAAGGCATGTCTCCTCCTTAATAAGGTAATTGAGGCATGTCACCCCCTCAACAAGGTGTTTGTCTACTTGCAACATCATAGATATTTTTCATAAATTCAACACATACATACATTCCCTTAATCATCATAAAGTCACTTGGCTCATAAGTCATGCAATAGTTTATCAATAAGTCAAGAATCCTTAACAAGACATTTTATCAAACATTTGGCGGGAGTGTAATGCTAGTTCAAAAAATCATGCAATTCAAGAGTGCAACTATATGAGAAAACTTAATGTAAATCAACCCACCAACACATAGTAAAATCCTCATGTATGATACATTGAAACCCATCATCAAATCTCACAATAGATAATAGTTTCATAGCTCATAATATGCATAGTCAATCAACATTTCATAAAACCCCAACATAGTTTATAATCATAATTCATGATAAGAGATACCCATAGATAATACAACTTGAAAACATGCAATCTTTTAATAAAAATAAAGGTTGGTCACCATGGGTGAGAGTATCCAATGATTGAAACCCACATACCTTACATCTTGAATTTCTTGAAATTGGATTAAGAAAGACTTGAAGCTTGGAAAGGGGTCCTGGAATCCAAAACTTGCTCTTGAGTTCCCTTGAATTCCGATTGGGGTTTTGGTGAAGGCTCTTGAGAGAATTTGAGAGTGTATTCAAGTTTAGAGGAATGAATTTGATCCTTTTGAATAGGGTTTTAGGTCTTTTTGGAAGGTTAAGATAACATTGAAGGTCCCAAAAAGACATTAGAATAGATCAAATTTACGAAAACGACACTAGTGAAATGAAGGGAAAAATTGACAAAGTGTCACCTCACTAACTGATTCACATGGCCCATTTATTGGTCCGTCAAATCATACTTAGAAAATTTTGTGAAAGTTATGAGATGGTAATTTTATACTTAGAAATATTTTCGCTCTGAAAGCCTGACGGCTCGTGTTGCCAGTCGTGGTATATGCCTTGGCCACAAAGTGGTTGTCCTTGGCTCAGAAGTAGTCTCACGAGGCTTGAGATGCCACACGGCCCATTTAGGTACCCGTGTGGCAATACTACACCGGAGGGTCTCATGAAAATGGTCATAACTCCTTCATATGAACTCAGAATGAGGTGAAACCAAGTGCATTGGTAAGCTAACTCAAAGGGCTTTTATTTGACATGTTATGGGTCACCTATTTCTCAATGCGGTAAAAGTTATACTCATTTGAAGTTGACCCTTGCAAAAACAAACACCCAAAACTCAATTCATAAGGAAGTCTTGAACTCATCTAAGTACGAGAAGTCTCCACGACCCTATACACTCCCCACCTAAACAAATGAGACTTGAAACATGGGTACATAAGAGCATGGATTTACGGGGTGTTACACTCCCAAACACTTCTTAAGCATAGAAACATGGAAGACTGGGTGGATGGTCGCTAACTTTGATGGTAGCTCTAACTTATATGCCATATTTCCCACTCTCTTTATGATTTCATAAGGGCCAATGCACCGCGGACTCAACTTTCCTTTCTTTCCAAATCTCATCACATCTTTCATGGGTGACACTTTCAAATACACCCAATCATTGACTTGAAACTCTAAGTCTCCCTTCTAACATCTGTGTAGGATTTCTATCGACTCTGTGTTGTCCTCAACCTTTCTTGAATGATCTTCACCTTCTACATATCTTGGAGAACCAGGTTTGGTCCAATCATCTCTATTTTACCTAACCTCAAACCATCCAATCGGCGACCTACACCTCCTCCCATAAAGTGCCTAATATGGGGCCATGCTCAAATGGAAGATTTTGTTGTATGAAAGCTCTATCAAAGGAAAGTGGTCATCCCAATTATCTTTAAGGTCAATGGAGTAGGCTCTCCACATATCATCCCACATCTGAATAGTATGTTCTTCTTGGCCATCCTCTGCGGGTGAAAAGCAGTGGTAAGGTGCACCTTCGTGCCCATACCCCTCTGACAGGATCTCCAAAACTGGATGGTGAGTTGAGCTCCTTTATCTAAGATGATAGATAGAGTGCAGTCTAATAATTCCTGTATGTACATCGGGGCATAATCCTCTGCCATTTCAGTTGTATTGACTGCCAAGAAGTATGCAGATTTTGTCATTCGATCAACTATCACCCAAATTGAATCATGTTGTCTGCGGATCCTCGGTAAGCCTGTGATGAAGTCCATGTTAATCATCTCCTATTTCCACTCTAGAATCTCAAAATTCTGAGCTAATCCATATGGGATTTGGTGCTCAACTTTAACTTGTTGGCAATTCGGGCACTTGGAAATGAACTAAGCAATGTCGTTCTTCATTCCACTCCACCAGTAGACTTTTCTCAAGTCATGCTACATCTTGGTAGACCCTGGGTGGATGAAATATCTGGAACTATGGGCCTCTGCCATGATCCTTCCTCGAACACCATCAACATCTGGAACACACAATCTTCCTTCTTACCTCAATACCCCATCTCCCGTTTTAGCGAAAGCCATCATCTTCTGGTTATGCATATCCTCCTTCAACTGTAATAAAATAGGATCTTGATCTTGTTTCTCCTTCACCTCCACTATTAGAGATGATGCAGACCCATTATGCACAAAAACTTCTCCTTTTCCGGATTCATCTAACTGAACCCCCAATCGGGCTAGTCTGTGAACCTTTTTGGCGAACTCTCTCTTCTTCTCCTCTACATAAGCTGTGCTTCCCATCGACAACCTTCTAAGAGAATCAACAACCAAATTAGCTTTAATTGGATGGTATAGGATGCTCATGTCGTAGTCTTTGAGCAACTCAAGCCATCTCCTTTGCCTTAAGTTCAACTCTTTCTAGGTGAAGATGTATTGCAGGCTCTTGTGGTCTATGAATACATCAATATGAGATCCATATAAATACTGGCACCATAGTTTGAGAGTAAATACTACTGCCGCCAACTCCAAGTCATGAGTGGTGTAGTTCTTCTCATGCACCTTAAGCTCTCTAAAAACATAGGCAACAACCTTCCCCCTTTGTATCAACATATATCCTAATCCCACTCTCGAAGCATCACAATAGATAACAAATCCATTTGTCCCATCAGGCAAGGTCAACACTACTACAATATATAACCTCATTTTCAGCTCTTGGAAACTTCTCTCACACTTGTCAGACCATTGAAACTTGAACTTTTTTGGGGTTAGTCTACTCAATGGTGCAGATAGGGAAGAAAATCCATCAACAAACCTTCGGTAAATAGCCAGCCAATCGCAGAAAACTCCTTATCTCAGTCGATGAGGTTGGCCTTGGCCAGTTCTTAACCGCCTCAATCTTTTAAGTATTCACTCGAATTCTATCTCCAGAAACCACATGACTTAAGAAAGCCACGGATTTGAGCTGAACCTCACACTTAGAAAACTTTGCATATAACTGATTATCTTTGAGCATCTGCAACGCAATTCTGAGGTGATTGGCATGCTCATCCTTATCTCTAGAATACACCAGAATGTCATAAATGAACACTATCACGAACATGTCAAGATACTACCTGAATAATCTGTTCATGAAGTCCATAAAGGCCACAATTGCATTCGTCAACCAAAACGACATCACAAAGAATTTGAAGTGACTATATCGTGTTTGGAAAGCCATCTTCAGGATGTCACATTTCCTCACTTTCAATTGGTGATAGCCCGACCTGAGGTCTATCTTAGAAAAAACAGTGGCACCCTGAAGTTGGTAAAACAAGTCATCAATCCTCGGAAGAGGATACTTATTCTTGAGTGTCACCTTATTTAGCTAACGGTAGTCGATACACATCCTAAGGGAACCGTCGTTCTTTCACAGGAATAAGACTGGAGTGCCGCATGGAGATATACTCAGTCTTATGAACCTCTTTTCTAGTAAATCCCTTAATTGCTCTTTCAACTCCGCAAGGGCTATTCTATATGGTGGAATGGAAATAGGCTGGGTGTCAGGAAGAACATCAATTCCAAAGTCGATCTTCCTATCATGAGGGACTCTAGGCAGATCCTCAGGAAATACAACAGGAAACGCGCTAACGATCAGGACAGACTCAAGAGTTAGGGGCTCAACTTCATCTGACTTGACTAGCACGAGATGACAGATACATCTGTTAGAGATCAGTCTTCAGGCATTAAGGTAAAAAATAAACTTACCCTTTGGCGCAACAGAATCTCCCTTCTAATCAATAACAAGCTGGAACTGAAATTTGACAGTTCAAGTTCTGCAATCAACAGAGGCATAGCAGCCGTGAAACCAGTCCATACCAAGGATTACGTCAAAATCAACCATCTCTAACTCAATTAAATCGGCAAGAGTATCCCTATGATAGATGGACACCACAAAATCTCTATAGATTCTCTCGGCTCGATTGGACTCACCAATAGGAGTGGAAATAAAGAATGACTCAAGCAAATACTCAGGAAGGATCTCAAATCTACTAGCCATAATATCTGGTGCAACCTCTTGGTCCTGTTGATTCCCCATCGTATACAAATGGTTTGTCCACTGCCTGACCCTGGTGCAACACCTCTCTCGTTACCCCTCACTGATGGTGCTGTGGTAGAGGATTGGGCCTTATTGACCCACATCGGACACTTCCTTTAAAAATGGCTTGGTTGGCCACACTTATAGCAACTATTACCTCCATCTCTACATTCTCCTAGATGCATTCTGCCACATTTCTGGCAAGGTGGCTTCCCTTTAGAGCCAAAAGTCACACTGGCTTGAGACTGTGCACCTTGTGCCCTAAAGTTTGGCTTACTTTAGGACTTTTGATCATACCTATGGCTCGGGATAAGTGCACTAGTTGAAGATGGCGCATAGCTAGAGGACCTCTTATGAAAGTAGGACTTATCTCTCTTACTCTACTTAGTTTGATAGGGCTCAGGCCCTGCTGACTTAGCCTTCCTATTCGGATGCTCCTCTCTGTCCTTCTTCTTATCCTCCTCAGTTTGTTGGGCATAAACCATCATTCTGGAAATATCCATACCTAGGTTCAGCAGTGCCGCCTTGCACTCTTTCATCACATATCTAGCCAACCCAGATATGAATTTCCTCATCCTTGCGCTCATATCTTGAACAATCCTTGGGGATACCTAGATAACTGGCTGAATTTCATGTTGTACTCTTTAACACTCAGCCCTTCTTGTTTCAGATTCACGAACTTCTCAAACTTTGCCTCTCTTAACTCCTAAGGAAAGAAGTGATCAACGGAAACACTCTCAAACTCATCACAAGCAGCGGGCTCAGTATCCTCATCTCGACTCTCTTCCCAGTGATTGTACCATACATTAGCCATATCTTTGAGCTGATAGGCAGTAAGCTACACTCTCTCAGTCTCGATCGCATGCATAGGTTTCAACACCTTCCACATCTCATCAATGAAGTTCTAAGGGGCCTCCTCAAAATTTGACCCAGTGAAGACTGATGGGTTCATCCTCAAAAAGTCTCTCAGTGTGGTGGCAGTCGCTGGCTCTTGAGAGCTAGAACTAGGAGTCTGTGAGCCCTGATTCCTGCTTTAGCCAGCTACCAACTATATGAGCATAGTAGGAGCAGGTGGAGCGGTAGGTGTCACAGGAACACCAGAGGTTCTGGCCGGTCGATCTCCAGCTCTCATTTCCATCTGAGGAGGCACCTTTGGAATAAGATTCTCAACATTATTAGTTGGAGCGTTCCTTCAGGTCACGGTTCTTTTAGGGGGCATGATCTGCAAGCGCATAATGCACAAGTTAGAAGAGAGTTCTGTAGAGTTTCAACTCTATTGCACGAACTCAGAATACAAGAAAGTGTAAAAATTTGTAATATCCTATAGCCTCCTGCTTATGAAGTGTGGTGTACAACACACACATAAACAAGACTCTACTAGACATGGCTTCGTAGACTCCCTAGGAATCTGTGTTATGATACCAAGTTTGTCACACCCTAGAAGGGTACCCTTGGTGTGGCTGGCACTTGAAGAATCATTGTTGATTCCCCAAGAGAATCATCTGGCCTCATCGTCACATCATGAACTTGACTGCGGAAGAATAATACTCAAATAGATATACATCACCAAGATAAGCATAATTCTACTAACTTATAGCTTCCATTGAATAAGTTTGGAAATACAAGATACTCAACAAAATCCTCTACTTAGTGTCTATGAAACCCCTACTCAACAATCTAGATGGTGCTATGACAGGCCATGGACACCCCAACTATGGGCTGCACTAATCTAGAATTCAACGGTGCGCGGGTTGAAGTCCTCTATCACCTGCATCTGTATCATAAAATGATATAGGTCCAAATAGATATCAGTACATGGAGTATACTGGTATGTAAAATAGCTCAAGAAAATAAGGCTCAACACACTCATCTCGACTCAACAACTCATGCTCGACTCAGTACATGCAAGTTTAAAGTAAACAATGCTTTTAAAATATACTCAGTAAAAATAAACTAAGTTTGAAATTATTATGCTCAATCAAGGTTGGTTAGGAGTTTCTCTTAACTGACATACAACCCCACCACCTTTAGTTCAGTGATGCACAACGAAGGTGATGTCGTTGCCACGCCCGTCCTAAACTTGCCACAGTAAAGGATGATCAACTCTCTCTTGGATCCCTAGTAAATGTCTACTTTTGGGAAAAGAGTCACCAGAACGAGCTGTACGACTATCCTATGCTGGCAACGTAGTTCTGTGGATTAAAGTAAATATTTACTCGCTCCCATCTTGATGCTCGATATTCCTCCCAAGACTAAAACATGCTCAACTAGTCAATCAACTCAATCCTCAATACTCAGTCAATTAACTCAAATTTCAACCTCATTGGGTTACCTCATCTCAATTAGTCTTAGTTACTCATCAACTCAGTCAATCAATGCAGACAATCAAACTTGACTCAGACTCATACGATCATTAAGACTTACTCAATCTGACTCGTCATGTAGGTGCAAGCAAGATAATTATATATAGTAGTGTATGTAACTAAATGCAACAGACTTCTCATATTTAATCATACTCAAATTACTCATCTCAGATACTCAAACTCAACCTCAACTCTTTAACATGCATAGAATTTCATAGAACTATGCCATTTAGGGTTCATGTCATCAAGTATAGAACTTTACCTTAGTTTCATATCAGAATTTATACAATGCAGCAAGTACCTCATATATTATCAGGAGAACTCACAATAAATGCAAGAATTTATTATTAGGGTAATAGAATTTCCCAAGTCTCAACTCTTTTCCGCAATTTTGACCCAAGAAGATAGAAGGGGCATGTAAAAGAAGGTAGTTACACACTCTGGTAAGCCTTACATACCTGGAGATGGAAGGAACGATCAAACTTCAATCGCTCTTCATGCTAGAATCAAGAACTCTTGCCCTTCTCCCTCCTCCAGTGTTCTCAAGAAACCCTTATGGTGAAGAATGGTGAATAATACACCTAGGGTTCTGTTTTAAGGCTTTATTCAAGCCTAAAATGACCAAGGATTTAATTAAATAGGGATTGAAATAGACAAAAATGCCCCTCTTAAAAACTATCACCTGAGTCTACGAGACTCGTCTATAGGTCATAGATCATTCTACAAGTCATAGATAACTTCTCATAAACTAGGGGTCCTGAAATTTGAGTTACTAGAATTTTCCATGAAACCTCCTCGACAAGTAGTAAGCCGTTCTACAAGTCATCTCCTAACTTGCAAGTCAAGACACTGAAAACTTGATAACTGGACCACCAATTTAGGAAACCCTTCGACGAGTCGTGAAATACTTTATGGGGTCGTACACCATCTTGTATTTAGGCCTCAAACTTAGAAATTTTTCGCCAAGTCATCTGGGGTTTCACAAGACCCATTCTACGAGGCGTAGACCTATCTACGAGTCATAGATGGCCCTTGTGAACCTTCTTCTGCAGTTTTTTTCTCAGTTTTTTCCCAACATCCTCTGCACATCTACTCCAGATTAGGTAAAAGGAATTAGGAAGTGTTACATAATTTCATGCAATGCAAGAATGTAATGTGAATGCAATGCATGATGATACAGTGGGGTCTCGTAGACCATATATCTCGTCACAATTCAAAGTATCAAATCCTCACCACCCAGCTTGTGGCCAAAGTCTTACAATAGCAATATCTTGTCCAGTTGCCACCTAACTCGTGGTCAAAGTTTTTTCAAAAGTTTTTCATTTGTTTTTCAAAGAGGTGGTTCCATAATTCACAATATCCCAAGTCTCATGATATAAAATATGAGGATTTATGTAGATAAGGCATAAAGATAGAGGCAACATTGATCTCAATAAGTGTACTAGATGTCAAAGCATTCAAAACTTAACAAGTTATAATGAACACCTGTTTTATACTCATTGGAAAACAAACTTTGTTATCAATGCTCAACCACCATTCACAAGTCTTAAAATTCTCAAAAGATAAGCCACAATTCATGACTAACTCACAAGTATTCCATTTCTTAACATAATATAATTACAACTCAACCCCTCTCTTAGGTATCACAATAAAATTAGGATTACAAAGCTTGACATCATCAATTTATCCAGCACATGCTTTCAACTGATTCAATTAGCAAGTAAGACCCTGGACACGGGAAATACAACAAAAATTTTCAACTTAATTACATGATAAGATCCTATTCCATAGTTCACGCCATAAGAATACTCAATCACCCAACTGAGTCACAAAAAAGGATAGTCAAACATACCTCATTAGCCGAAACTACATCTGAACACCTCTTACCAGAGACCTCCACTCAAAATCCAACCCCAAATAGACTTTTCACTATCAAGAATGAAACATATACATCACAAGGAGTCCAATGGTACCCATACTGCAAGAATTTGAAACCAGGAGCAATATAGCCCAAAATTGATCAATTTTGAAAAAAAGATAAAATCAGAAATTGATTTTAAAATTGGGTTCTACATAAAAAATGAACATGGTTGAAAACCCTACAAAATTTAAGTGAGAAACAAGTTAGACACCAAACTCTAAGAAGCAAGAGGGCTGAATCTCAACAGTGCACCTGCTAAAGTCCTCTATCACCTGTATTTGCATCATTGACTATGTAGGCCCAAATGGGTATCAGTACATGAAATATACTAGTAGGTAAGAATGACTAAAATAAACACATTGGATTGACTTGACTCAGAACTCGACTCATTCAACTCATGACTCAACTAAGTAATTATGCAAGTTTAAGGTTTTGAAGTCATGCTTTAAATTAGACTCAATGTCTTATGCAACTCAGTATTAAAATATAATATACTCAGTCAAGTGTTGCTTGGAAGTTTCTCTAATTGACATAAATCCTACCACCATAAGTTTGGTGATGCATAACAATGTCGATGTTGTTGTTATGCCTGTCCTAAACTTGCCAAGGTAAAGGACGCCATCCTCTCTCTCTCGAATACAAAGAGAATGTCCATCTTTTAGGACATGAGCCGTATGAGTTAACTGCACGACTATATTATGGTGTCAACGTAATTCTGGGGTGTTATCTTCTCACCTACTTTGCGCTCAATACTCATCCTGAGAACCAAAACATGCTTATGAAAATCAACTCAAGCTCATATCTTTAACTCATCTCAAACAGCTTAATTCTTAATAACTTAATAATTTAGAATCATCACTTATGTTATGCAATTGAAGACTTTTGCTTACATCATGCAAGACTCGGACTCATAGAGTCATTCAATCTCATGTTACTCATGCTCAACTCATAAACATGTAAGATTCTCATCTCATGCACATGCAAGAACAAGAATATATATACACACTCATGCTCAACATGCTCTGGGTGTTTAACTCAGATAATGGACTCATATTCTCAAGTCAGACAATAGGAAAACATCATTAATAAAGAAAATAGGGTTCATACCATCTCGAAAACTTCTACTACTATGTCAATACCATCATAATAGCAATGCACTACAACAACTCATTCACATAAGATCACGGGAACTTAAAGTAGTGCACGAAACTCAAAGTTAGAATTTATAGGATTTACATTACTCATCCTTATGTACGACCCAACTCAAGACTACGAAGGGGCGCATGGATGGACTCAGTCATATACTTTGGGAAGCCTTACATACTTGGAAATTTGAAAAACAAACAAACCTTTGTCTATCCTCTAGTTTGAACTTGAAACCCTTGTTTTTTTGTAATAACCTGGCCCAACACTATGAAGTATTATCCACTCTTAGGCCTAGCCCATCACGGATTTATCCCTTTAAGTCACCCCAAAAAGCGTCTCACAGTGTATAGACCAGTCTATTACGTTATATATCCTGCATCTCTCCTGTATTTTGCCGATGTGGGTCATCTCCTCTCAAGACTTATTGTTATATACACGCCCTCTATGGACTTTGCGTCCTCGCTGAGGTTTGTCCTACCGCATGGAATTTGCCTAGACTCAGCAATAAGGTTTTCCCTGGCTCATCTGGAATTGCCTAAACTTAGTTAAACTCTAGTCCCACATCGACAAGGCTAACATAAGAGTGGCTTTGATACCATCTTTAACGACCTGACCCAACACTGTGAAGTATTGTCCGCTCTTGGACATAGCCCATCACGGATTTGTCCATTTGGGATCACCCCAAAAGGTGTATCACAGCATATATTCTAGTGTATTACTTTATATACCCAGCATCTCTCCTGTGTTTGGCCGATGTGGGACATCTCCTCTCAAGATGGATTGTTATATTTTCTCCCTTCTCCGATGCTCTCAAGAATTTCTAAGTATGTATTAAGGAATAATGCACTTAGGGTTATGATATAGGACTTAAATTAATCCCAAAATGTCATGTGATTTGATTATAAGAGATAGGAAGAGACAAAAATACCATCCTGAAAAACTGGCGACAGGAATCACGAGACTGCGTCTACGAGTCGTGGTTCTTTTTATGGGCCATAAATGACCTTTAGTAGGTGAGGTGTTCAAAATTTTGAGCTACTAGAAATTGAACATGGAATTTACGAGACCTTTTTTAGGGGTCAAACTTTGGTTTACGATCTGTCTAACAATCGTAATTCAAGATCCTAAAAAGTTAATTTTCAACCAACAAGCTACGAAACCTAATCTACAGGTTGCGATTAATATACGGGCCATATGTGCATGGGCCTCAGACTTAGAAAAATTTTACCAAGTTGGCTGGGTAACCTGCGAGACCCTATCTACGGGCTGTAGATGGCCTTCGTGGTTTGTCCTAGTGATTTTTTCTCAGTTGTTTTTCTTAGTTTTGTCAGGGAATTTCCAATCAACTAGGGTTCATCGTTTGAGTATGGTATAATTGGTTGAAACTCAGGCCAACAATGGTTTTCGTTCATGTTGTCATTGTTATTGGATATTGGCATATTGGAGTTGATTTCTTTTCCTTTTTTTGATCCTTGCTTTTGACGTTGTTTTCCAAATAGCTTCTTCTTTAGCTTAGTGTTCCAGTAGTTCTTTATATCATTATCGGTTCTTCCAGGAAGTTGTGCTGCAATTATTGACCACCTGATATAATATTCCTCATACAATTTAGTACATTAATACTTAGTTTAGCTACATGTAATGAATAAAGTTCAAATTGAATTCCCTTTGTTAGAAATTAAAATGCTGAAAATTGGGCAAAAATCAAATTTGAGTGTGTATATATATATATATTTATATAATCTACTTGATATAAAAAGAAAAGTTTTGCGTAACGGAAAAAAGGTCAAAAATTATTTTAGATCATAAATTTAAGGATCGGATGTAATATTCCTATATGTTCTGAATCTCGTAAGAAAATTTCAGACTCTGACACTACTCAGAAAGCTATTAATCAAGCTAGTTTGTTACTTGCTAGTAATTAAGAGAGCGAGAAGTTATTAGTGAAAGAACCAATAACATTAAGGAGAAGAGAGAGAACATGATTTGTAGAAAATAATTAAGGTTTTAATTATAATTAATTACCTGCTTCCAATACTTATGTAGAGGCTGCATATTATTCTATCTTCTTCTTCTGAGAATCCTCCATGCTTGATATTTGGACGAAGATAGTTTAACCATCTAAGCCTACAACTCTTTCCACATCTCTTAAGGCCTAAATTTTTTCACAAAAAAACATAAGTACACTATTTGTCCACACAACGTCGTAGGAGTAACAACAACAACAATATCCCCAATGAAATTCCAGAGTTGAGATCTGAGGATAGTAAAATGTACCCAGACCTTATCACTGCCTCATAGAGATGCAGGCAACGTATGTGAGTACTATAATTTTCGTCAAGAAAAGAAAAAAGAGGGGGGATTAATTAGGAAATTTCATACCAATTTTTTGAGGCAAAGCAATCCAATTTCCACCAGTTCCATGTTGCTCAATATATGACTTCAACTTAGCATCTTCTTCAGGTGACCATGGCCCTCTCTTGACATTGTTTTTGTCACAACAAGGAGCTCTACCCATTTCTTGAAATTTTCACCTTAATTTTCACTAACAACTTGGATTTAATTAAGTTAATTATATCCTCCTCCTCCTCCTCCTCCTCCTTCTTCTTTGTTGAGTGTAATTTACTTTAATTTGTGTCTAGAGAGAGAAAGAGAGGAGAAAGGGGAATAATAATAGAGATTAATATATAATTATAAAAGTGATAAGATAAACATGTTTTAAGGAGCAGTCAGAAAAGTAGAGTATGGCTAGATAGAAAATGAATGCCAGAAGAGAAAACAAGGGTTTTTTCTTCTTGTCTTTCTCTTAGTCGAATCATTAGATATTCACAGAGACTTTTTTTAAGGAAAAACTTGGAAGTTTATGTCTTGTATATGTAATACTTGAAATAAAGTTAGGAACTGTATGACCAATAAATTTTAAATCTTATTTATAAGAATATAAGTACCGTCCGTTTGAAAATCATTGACATATATATTGTTACAAAGTCTTCGCCAATAGGCGAGCTAATACATGAGTATATCTTTGTCGAAAAATCTTAATAACTCAATTGATTGGCTGACTGAGTTTTCACCTTGTTCGTGATCGAAATTCTCATCCCCCTTCCCTAAGAAAGGTGTTGTTTCTCCAACCTTCAATATTTATCATGTATTAGATTGATCCATTTTCTTCGCACCTATAAATCCTTTTTGATAATAGTTGATAACGAGACTTGAATTTAGAATCTATGTCTACTCTGATATTATATGTAGCGTAATCATGTCATCTAAAAGGTTAAACTATTAAAAAAATATATTTTTAATTATATCTTCAACACGTCCCTCACATGTAAGTGTGATTATACGTAATCCGTGCTTTAGTAATGTTTTTCCTTTCCTATTTTGATTTTGTATCACCTCTTACTTACAGAACGAACCACACAACAAATTCGAATCTTGTATAGAGAATACTAATTCAGACCTGATTAATTTGAAGTTTTCCTTTTTCTTTTTTTGTTTCTTAAACTTCAACCAAACAGTAAACAACGTTTAAGTAATATAATTAGGACACAATCATTGAATAATCATGAAACTGAACTTCCTGGAAAGTACATAAATACTATGTATGTAGCCACTATGCTAGCTAGGGACTAGGGCTTTAAGCATGAAGTCAAATTGATTGATGTGGGATAATGAAACACTAAAAACCATCAAAAAGTTCTAGAAGCAAATTAAAGTATGTCAAGGCACTCAAACAAATTCTTACACAAACACAAGGAAATTAATTTTTCTGTTTGGGTAGGTGACCAAATGACCACCAAAATTAGAAAATACGAACACACACAGTGGATTGCATATTTAGTGTACAATTTTATTAGACATAATACATATATGTGCTCTTTAACTTGACTTCAACTGACATCCATGCACGTTAGGTTTGGATGTGTACAAAAACTTGTACAAAACTGAACAAATAAAGACATTCATCTTATGTAGCGTACTACATGAAAATTTTGTATCATATGTGACATTCTAAGTGTATTATGCCACGTAAGATGCATGTGTTTGTTTATTCAATTTTATATAAGTTTAAGTGTATACTTGAGCACACCTAGAGTTGAAAAGCAAAGATGTCAAATGAAACTAAATTAAAAGTCATATTTATATGTATTATGGCATTTTATTACTTCTCCCACAAATTAAAAGTCAAATGCTGGAATTACGTCTTATATTTCCATCCTCCATATGTCCAAACTCTGGCTGTGAGGAAGAGGCAGTGTCAAATTCCTATATTACGTCTTTTTATATGATTTTGGACAATTACACTTGATAAACTAAGTTTAGCCATTTAATTTAATTAGCAAAACAATCAATAATATCATTGTCATGCCCCTAATTGGACAGAATTCAAGAATCATCCATGGAACAAATATTGTACTAATACGAAAAATAGACGGGGGATGTTTAAAATAAGGCCCCACCAAAGATGGCTACATTTGCAAAGGTGCAGAGAACTTGGCCGTTGGGAGATAGTCCTTACTGTCACATCATTGGACTTGCATACTTGATATTATTACTCTTCTCATTTTAACACTTTTTTTCCTTAGGTTAGTATAGCTTTGCATGTGTTACACCACCATTGAATTTGACTATTTCCTACTTTTCCTTTAACTTAATTCATTTTAAAACATGTACATTTCTTAAAAGAATAATAACTAATACTATAAATAATTTATCATAATGTTCATATTAAGGTAACACATGAAAAAATTATTTTTTTCTCTAAAAATAAAAGATGAAAATATAACTATCTCAATAATTTTCTCTCTGACGAAAATGCAAGATAAGGTTGCATACCATAAATCCATATGATCGGGCCCTTATCCCTAACTCTGTACATGGCGAGAGCTTTATTGTATCAGACTTGCCCTTTTTAATAATTTTCTCTCTCTGTCTTGAAGGCTAATGCGCGACAGATCTGCTGTCTTAATTCCGTTGCTGGCGGCTATGTTTTTTTTCTAACTCTACTTGCGTCACATATCTTATCGAAACGACTCCAAATTAAGTTGCACCCCTCATTAATATTATGGGCGGTAAAATTGACTCAAACCCATAAAATTTTGTCCTGACAATAAATATGGCACGACAGTGATGTTGATGTTAAATTGATTTCAATTATGCTCAAGTTAATCAACTTTTTTTTTAAAAAAAAAAAAAGCAGCTCAAATAGGAGTCATGTGATGATTTTTTAAACTTGATTCATAAAAACACTTAATTTTAGTCCATGAAAATATGTTCATGATACTATAGTGTTCATTTTGATGTCTAACAATTAATAAAGCCTTCAAATCACCATTTTATTTATATCATGAAATATGAGTTTGAAACTGTAAATATGATGGGTAAAGTTGGTTAGTTCTTATATTTGCTAGTGAATTATGGCTCAACCCATTTTTGTCTATGCAAACTTTGGATAGGATTTTGCGACTGACCGAAGTGCACATATATCAGATTTTGGAAGTATTTCCTCGGTCCCATTTTAATTGAATTTGTGATGTAATGCGCACACATATTAAGAAAAATATTTAAAGACAAAATTTATACTATATTTTCCACTATTGCCCTTTGTAAAATCATAAATATTCAGTGTAATTTATCTCCTAGAAAATATAAAAGTTCAATAAACAAAAGGGTGAATATGGAAAAAGTTTCAAACATTCACCTTGAACTTTGAACAATTCAAATATTTTGAACATTGAAAAGTCTCAAAAATTCAATTAATTTGAGACGAAGGGAGTAACATTTAAGTCACTTTTGTTGTATTTTTAAATTTATAAGTCTACACACTTTAGAACGATTTTAAATATGCGCTGTCTGAAATTTCATATGTCGAAGTTCAGATATATTTGCATGAATGTGGTTGAATTCAATCATTTTTACCTTACTTTCAGATATTTTTACCTGAAGTTCAGGTACATATATGGCTGAATATAGTTAGTTTTGCTTGTACATCTGAAGTTATTTCGAAGTGAGCAATTGTCCAAAATTCTCTGAAAATTGGGCACAGTTAAATAACATAATAAATTAAATGAAATTTCATAGATTATTCGATCATCTACAGATGTATATATATTTGGTAATCACTTTGACCTTCGGATTAAAGTGCTATCCACAATCATTTCTTTGGATTATGAAAAAAAGGAAGGTTTTTGGTTAGAAGTATAAACTGACTAATAATTAAAACATTTTGTGATATTTTGGAAAAAATTTGCACATATAAAGACTGATAAGAGTTAGTGGTAAGTGATAAGTATTTTTCATCCTTATTCAGACGTTTTGAGTTTGAGTCTTGGATATTGAGTCAAAGTTATCTTTGTTAGGGTGCACTTTAACCCCTAATGTGAAATTTTCGGATACATGTGAATTCGAATTTAATCAAATCTCAATATATAAGTATCAAACACCGGACGAGAAATCAAATGATAGAAGTATAAACTATTATTGTATTAACTATCATTTTTTATCATACTCCAGTTTCGTCAAATCTTACATTAACACACATTAGTTATGATATATGCAAGACTAATTATAATTGAAATCGGACAATCGATAAGAGAGCCGAACAGTTTAAGGGATAAGCCATTCAAATGTGATAAATAAATATTGAAGAGGAAGTTTGATGGAAATATACACAAGATATACATATAAGTTTGTTTAAGAAAAAACGTTTTGAACAGAAACAAAAGCACAAGAATTACATTAAATGAGACAAATAATAGAAGAGACGAGAAGACCATTGGACTGACTTTTCCATCACAAGTAACCATCAAGTCCTGCTGGTGCCCACTTGGATTGAGTATATGTCTATTGATTTGACTCAATTGATCAAATTGTGTACACATTAAGACAACTCTCTCTTCAAGAAACTTATCTTTTTTTATCTTGGTTTTCCGTAGAAAGTACTATACTTATTTTACTTGTACACTATTGTTTTTGTGTACGCTCAGAGGCAAACTCAAAATTTAAATGTAATGTGAGCACTAGCTACTAAAATGTCGAGAAGTTTCTTTTTTGTGCGGTATGAATCAATAGGTACGCGGTAGCAATCAGACCATTGTGAATGAGGTAGTCAATCTAAATATATACCATATATTTAAGATATATATATATATATATGTATATTCGAAGTTATCGGAGGCAATTGGCACCCCTACTCTAGGGATAGGTCCACCCATAGGTGACAATTTCAATCCATATAAGGTAAAAGAAATTCATTTTACCCATATTTATTTTAATTGATCACTCATACTTTTTAAATGGATTAATATGGGTTGATCTATTTTAAAAGTTTATACAAATATGGTCAAAATGAGTAAAATATGGGTACCCATATAGACCCATAGAACCCCACCACATAATAAAAAAATTTTAATTGTACAAAACAATTTTTTTGGTGCATGATTTTTTTTTATTTTTCTTAAAAGATTTGGAGGTAGGAATGGGGGTAAGGGGAAGAGAGTAGGTGGAAATGTTGGGTGGGGTGCGGGTTGCGGAGGGAGGTGACGAAAAAATTTAACCTTTTTTAATTTTTTATTGGGATCGACATAAACACCGAAAAATCAAAAAATCATACCAAACCAAACTAATTCACTTTTTGTATTCGATGTCGGTGTTCTTTTTTAAAAGTTCATTTCTTCAGTTCGGTGTTCAGTATAGGGGTTCAAAATTTTGGTACACCGAAAAACCAAACTTTTATTAAAAAATTTAAAAATTATATACAATATTAGATAATTAAATAAAATTTATGTGTGTGTATATATATATATATATAGTCTGGTAGTATTTTATGGGCCAAGGAACAGGAAGCAGGCGATTTCGATAGTTTTCTGTAGGTGTTCGCCCACGGATTCTAGCGCTGCAGGGGGCTCCGGCGCAACATTCTCGAAAAATCATACGACTGGGTCCACGACGACTTAGGTGGCCCGACAGCGGCGGGGGACGCTTGGTGGAATTTTATGGGCCAAGGAACATGAAACAAATGATTTTGGCAATTTTCTGTAGGTGTTAACCTATGGATTCTGGTGCAGCAGGGGGCTCCGACGCAGCATTCCCTAAAAATCATACGAGTAGGTCCGGAACGAGCCCGGGAAGAGGCCCAGGTGGCTTGGCTGCGGCGGAGGACGCCTGGTGTAAATTTATGGGCCAAGGAACAAGAAACAGATGATTTCGATAATTTTTTGTGGGTATTAGCCCACGGATTCTAGAGCTACAAGGGGCTCCGACGCAACCTTCCCAAAAAATCATACAAGTGGGGTCCTCAATGAGCCCAGGGAGAGGCCCAGGTGGCACGGTAGCTACGGAGAAAACAAGTAATTTCAGCAATTTTTTGTGGGTGTTAGTCCATGGATTCCGAGGCTGCATGGAGCTTCGACGCAAGATTCCAAAAAAATCATAAGGGTGGGTTCCAACGCGCCCGGCAAGAGGCCCAAGTGGCCCGACAGCGTTGGCTGAGGCCTGGTAGGATTTTATGGGCAGATGAATAGGAAAAAAGCGATTTCGGCAGTTTTCTAGGGATGTCAGCCCACGATTCTGGGCTGCATGGGGCTTCAGTGCAAGATTCCCGAAATATCATACAGGTGGGTCCGTAACGAGCCCGGCAAAAGGCGCTGGTGGCTCGGTGGTGTTGTCGGAGGCCTGGTAGGATTTTACGTGCTTATGAACAGGAAACAAACAATTTTGACAGTTTTCTGTGGGTGTTAGCCCAAAGATTCTGGGGCTGCATGGGGCTCCAGCACAAGATTCCCGAAGAATCATTTGGGTGGGTCCTCAACGAGCCAGACAAAATGCACAGGTGGCCCGGCGGCATTGACGGAGGCGTAATAGGATTTTACGTGGCGATGAACAGGAAAAAGGCGATTTCGGCAGTTTTCTGTCGGTGTTAGCCCACGGATTATGGGGCTGCATAGGGCTCCCGTTCAAGATTCCCAAAAAATCATACGGGCGGATCCGCAATGAGCCCGGCAAGAGGCCTAGGTGGCCCGCGGCGTTGGCAGAGGTCTGCTAGGATTTTACGAGTTGATGAACAGTAAACAGATAATTTCGGTAGTTTTTTGTGGGTGTTAGCCCACCGATTCTCGGGCTGTATGAGGCTTCAGCGCAAGATTCTTGAAAATCATACGGGTGGGTCCGCAACGAGCCCGCAAGAGGCCCAGTCGGCCCGGAGGGATTGGCGGAGGCCTGGTAAGATTTTACAGGCCGATTAACAAGAAACGGGCAATTTCGACAGTTTTCTTTGGTTGTTAGCCCACGAATTCTGGGGCTGCATGAGACTCCGATGCAAGATTCCTGAAAAATCATAAGATTGGGTCCACGGCAAGCCCGGCAAGCGGCTCAAGTATCCCGGTGGCGTTGCCGTAGGCTTAGTAGGATTTTACGGCGCGATGAATAGGAAACAGGCAATATCGACAGTTTTCTGTGGGTGTTAGCCCCACAGATTCTAGGGTTGCATAGGGCTTATGCGCAAGATTCCCGAAAAAGAATCATACATATGGGTTCGCAATGCGCCCAGCAAGAGGCCCCAGGTGGTCCGGCAGCGTTGACGGAGACCTGGTAGGATTTTACGGACTGATGAACAGGAAACAGGCGATTTCGACAATTTTCTATGGGTGTTAGCCCACGGATTCTTGAGCTACATAGGGCTCCAGCGCAAGATTCCTGAAAAATCATATTGGTGGGTCCGCAATGAGTCCGACAAGAGGCCCCGGGTGTCCCGGTGCTATTGGCGGTGGCCTAGCAGGATTTTATGGGCTGACGAACAAGAAACAGCCGATTTCGGTAATTTTCTGTGGGTGTTATCCCACGGATTCTGGGGCTGCATAGGGATCCGGCGCAAGATTCCCAAAAAATCATACGGGTGGGTCCGCAACGAGTTCGGCAAGAGGCCCAAGTGGCCCGACGGCGTTGGCGAAGGCTTGCTAGGATCTTACGGGACGATGAACAGGAAACAAACGATTTTGACAGTTTTTTGTGGGTGTTAGCAAACGATTTTGGCAGTTTTTTGTAGGTGTTAGCTCACGGATTCCAGGGTTACATGGGGCTCTGACACAAGATTTTCAAAAAATCACACGGGTGGGTCCGCAACAAGCCCAGCAAGAGGTCAAGTCGGCCCAGCAGTGTTGGTGGAGGCCTGGTACGATTTTTTACGGGCCGATTAACAGGAAACAGACGATTTTGGCATCTTTCTATAGGTGTTAGCCCACGGATTCTAGGGCTGCGTGGGGCTCCGGCACTAAATTCTCGAAAAGTCATACGGATGGGTCCGCAACAAGCCCGTCAAGAGGCTCAAGTGGCCCAGCTGCATTGGCAAAGGCCTGGTAGGACTTTACGTGGCGATGAATAGGAAACAGGCAATTTCGGCAGTTTTCTGTGGGTGTTGGACCACGGCATTGGGGCTGCATGGGGCTGCATGGGGCTCTGGCACAAGATTCTCAAAAAATCATCCGGTTGGGTCCGCAATGAGCCCGGCAAGAGGCCCAGGTGGCCTGGCGGCTTTGGCGGAGGCCTGGTAGGATGTTACGGGCCGATGAACAGTAAGCAGGCGACTGCGGTAGTTTTCTATGGATGTTGTCCTACGGATTCTTGGGCTGCATGGGGTCCGACATAAGATTCTTGAAAAATTATATAAGTGGGTTCGCAACGAGCCCGGCCAGGTGGCCGGCGGCGTTGGTGGAGGCCTGGTAGGATTTTATGGGCCAAGGAAAAAGAAAATAGTGATTTCGGTAGCTTTCTGCGGGTGTTAGCCCATGGATTCTGGGGTTACATGGGGCTTCGAGGAAAGATTTCCGAAGATTCATACGGGTGGGTCTGCAACGAGCCCGTCAAGAGGCTCAGGTGGCTTGGCGGTAGGCCTGTTAGGATTTTATGAGCCAAGAAAAAAAATAAATGATTTCGACAATTTTTCGCTGGGTGTTAGCCCACGGATTCTAGGGCTGCATGGGGCTCCAGCGTAAGATTCGCGAAAAATCATAAGGGTGGGTCCGCAACGAGCACGGCAAGAGTCCAGGTGGCCCGCTAATGTTGGCGAAGGCCTGGTAGAATTTTATGGGCCGATGAACAAGAAATCGACGATTTTGCCAGATTTCTGTGGATATTAGCCCACGGATTCTAGGGCTGCATGGGGATCCAGCACAAGATTCCCAAAAAATCATATGGGTGGGTCCACAACGAGCCCGTGAAGAGGCCTAGGTGGCCCGGCGGTGTTGTCGGAGGCCTGTTAGGATTTTATGGGCCAAGGATTAGGAAACAGTCAATTTGGGCAGTTTTGTGTGAGTGTTAGCCCATGGAATCTGGGTTGCATGGGCTCCAACGCAAGATTCCCGAAAATCATATAGGGGGTCCGAAACGAGCCCGGTAAGAGGCCCAGGTGGCTCGTCTGTGCTGGCGGAGTCTTGGTAGGATTTTATGGGCCAAGGAACAAGAAATAGGCGATTTTGACAGTTTTCTGTGGGTGTTATCCCACGGATTCTGGGGCTCCGAGGAAATATTCTGAAGATTCATAGGGGTGGGTCCGCAACGAGCCCGTCAAGAGTCCCAGTTGGTCCGATAAGCCTCGGAGGATTTTATGAGCCAAGGAACAGGAAACAAGCGATTTCGACAGTTTTTCTATGGGTGTTAGCCCACGGATTCTGGGGCTGCATGGGGCTCCGACACAAGATTCCTAAAAAATCATACGGGTGGGTTCGATACGAGCCCGGCAAAAGGCCCAGGTGGCCCGGCGGCGTTGGCGGAGGCCTGGTAGGATTTTATGGGCCAAGAACAGGAAACAGGTGATTTCAGTAGTTTTCTGTAGGTGTTAGCCCACGGATCCTGGGCTGCATGGGGTTCCGGCGCAATATTCCCAAAAAATCCTACGTATGGGTCTGTAACGAGCTCGACAAGATGCCCAGGTGGCCCGGCGGCATAAGCAGAGGCCTGGTAGGATTTTATGGGCCAAGGAACAGGAAAAAAGCGATTTTGATAATTTTCTGTAGGTGTTAGCCCACAGAATTTGGGGTTGCATGGGCCTCATACGTAATATTTCTGAAAAATCATACGGGTTGGTCTGCAACGAGCCCGGCAAAAGGGTCAGGTGGCCCGATGGCGTTGGCGGAAGCCTAGTAGGATTTTATGGGCCAAGGAACAGGAAATAGGCGATTTCGGCAGTTTTTCTATGGGTGTTATCCCTCGGATTCTGGGGCTGTATGGAGCTCCGGCAAAAGATTCTTGAAAAATCATACGGGTGGATTCGCAACGAGCCCGGCAAGAGGCCCAGGTGGCCCGGCGGCATTGGCGGAGGCCTGGTAGGATTTAATGCGCCAAGGAAAAGAAAATAAGCGATTTCGGCAGTTTTTTTGTGGGTGTTAGCCCACGGATTCTAGGGCTGCATGGAGCTCTAGTGCAAGATTCCCGAAAAATCATACGGGTGGGTCCGCAACTAGCCCAACAAGAGGGCCAAGTTGCCCCGTGGCGTTGGCGGAGGCTTAGTAGGATTTCTTAGGCAAAGGAACCAAAAAAGGGGGATTTTTTCAGTAGTTTTTCTGTGGGTGTTAGCTTACGGATTCTGGGCCTGCATGGGGCTCTGGCGCAAGATCCCTTAAAATTTATATGGGTGGGTCCGCAATGAGCACAGCAAGAGGCCCAGGTGACCCGGCGGTATTGGCGAATACCTGGTAGGATTATGGGCCAAGGAACAGGAAACAGGCGATTTCAGCAGTTTTTCTGTGGGTTTTTAGCCCACGGATTCTGGGGTTACATGGGGCTCCGGGGCAAGAATCTCAAAAATCATACGAGTAGGTCTGCAACGAGCCCGACAAGAGGCCTAGGTGGCCCGGCGAGGTTGGCGGAGGCCTGGTAGGATTTTATGGGCCAAGGAACAGGAAACAGGCTATTTCAGCAGTTTTTCTATTAGTGTTAGCCCCCGATTTCTGGGCTGCATGGGGCTCCAACGAAAGATTCTCGAAAAATCATATGGATCGGTCCATAACGAGCCCAACAAGAGGTCCAGGTCTTCTGGCGGCAGCTGGGGACGCTTGGTGGGATTATATGGGCTAGGAAACAGAAACAGTTGATTTTGGCAGTTTTTTGTAGGTGTTAGCCCACGGACTCTGGCACTGTAACAACCCCGAAAAATCATATGAGTGGGTCCAGAATGAGCCTACGAAGAGGCCAACGTGGCCCGACGATGGCGAGGGATGCCTGGTGGGATTTTATATGCCAAGGAATAGGAAACAAACGATTTCGTCAGTATTCTTTGGGTGTTAGCCCCCGATTCTAGTACTGCAGGGCGGGCTCCTAAGCAACATTCCTGAAAAATCATACGGATGGGATCGCCACAAGCTGGGGATAAGACCCAAGTGACCCGGCGGTGGCACGGGACGCCTAGTGGGATTTTATGGGCCAAGGAACAAGAAATAGACAATTTTGGTAATTTTCTATTGGTGTTTTGCCCACGGATTCTGGTGCTGTAGAGGGCTCCGGCGCAACATCCTCAAAAATCATACGAGTGGGTCCGAAACGAGCCCAGGAAGAGATTTAGGTGGGCCGGCGGAGGACGCCGGTGGGATTTTATGGGGAAAAAAACAAAAAAAAGGGCGATTTCAGTAGTTTTCTTTGGGTTTTAGCCCACGGATTCTGGCGTTGTAGGGGACTCCAGCACATCATTCCTAAAAATTCATATAAGTAGTCTACAAAGAGCCCGGTAAGAGGCCCAGGTGGCCTGGTGGCGGCGAGGGACGTCTGGTGGGATTTTAAGGGCCAAAGAACAGGAAACAAAGCGACTTCGACAAGTTTTTGTGGATGTTAGCCCACGGATTCTAGCGTTGTAGGAGGCTCCAATGCAACATTCCCAAAAATCATAAGAGTGGGTCCGCAATAATCATGGGAAGAGGCCTAGGTGGCCTGGCATCAGCGGGGGATACCTGGTGGGATTTTATAGGACAAGAACAGGAAACAGGCGATTTCTGCAGTTTTTCTGTGGATGTTAGCCCACAGATTCTGGCGCAGCAGGGGGCTCCAGCGCAACATTTCAGAAAAATCAAACGAGTAGGTCTGTAACGAGCCCAAAAAGAGGCCTAGGTGGCCCGGCAGCGCCGGGGGACGCTTAGTTGGATTTTAAGTGCCAAGGAACAGGAAATAACCCACAGATTCTGGCGGTACAGAGGGATCCAGCGCAACATTTCTGATAAATTATATGAGTGGATCCGCAATGAGCCCCAGTAGAAGCCCAGGTGGTCCTGCCGCGATGGGGGGCACCTTGTGGGATTTTATTGGCGAAGGAACAGGAAATAGACAATTTCGACAGTTTTTAAAGGTGTTAGCCCCATGGATTCTGGCGCTCCAGAGAGCTCCGACGCAACATTCCCGAAAAATCATACGAATTGGTGAGCCTGGGAAGAGGCCTGGTGGCCTGGCGATGACGAGGGATGCCTGATAGGATTTTATGGCCAAGGAACAGGAAACTGACAATTTCGGCAGTTTTCTGTGGGTGTTAGCCCACGAATTCTGGCACTGCAAATGGCTCCGACATAATATTCCTAAAAGATTATACGAGGTGATCCACAAGGAGCTCGGGAAGAGGTCTCGGTGACCCAGCGGCGGTGAGGGACGCCTAGTAGGATTTTGCGGGCCTAGGAACAGGAAATAGACTATTTAAGCAGTTTTCTGTAGGTGTTAGCCCACGGATTCTGGCACTACAGGGGGATCCGGTACAACATTCCTGAAAAATCATATGAGTAGGTTCGAAACGAGCCCAGGAAGAGGCCCAGGTGGCCTTGCGGCGACGGGGAATGCCTGATGGGATTTTATGGGCCAAGGAACAGGAAACATACGATTTCTATAGTTTTCTGTAGGTGTTAGCCCACAGATTCTGGCGCTGTAGGGGGCTCCCGCGTAACTTTCCTGAAAAATCATACGAGTGGGTCCACAACGAGCCCGGGAAGAGGCCCAGTGGCTCGACGGTGGCGGAACCCCTGATAGGATTCTATGGATCAAGTAATAGGAAACAGACGATTTTGTTAATTTTTTATAGGTGTTAGCCCACGGATTCTGACACTGTAGGGGGCTCCGACGCAACATTCTCAAAAAATCATACGCACAATTTTATGGGCAAAGAAACAGGAAACAGGCGATTTCGACAGTTCTTTGTGGGTGTTAGCCTACGGATTCTGGCGCTACAGAGTGCTATGATGCAATATTCTCGAAAAATCATAAGAGAGTGTCTTCAACGAGCCCGGGAAGAGGCCCAGGTGGCGCAGCGAAGGTGGGGGACGACTGGTAGGATTTTTCGAGCCAAGGAACAGGAAACAGGCAATTTTAACAGTTTTTTGTGGGTTTTAGCCCACGGATTCTGGCGCTGCTGGGGCTCTAGCGCAACATTCCAAAAAATCATACGAGTGGGTCCGCAACGATCCCGAGAAGAGGCCCAGGTGGCCTGGCGGCACTGGAGGATACCTGGTAGGATTTTATGGGTCAAGGAACAGTACTCAGGTGATTTCGGTAGTTTTTGTGTGTGTTAGCCCACAGATTCTGGCTCTGCAGGGAATTCCAGCGCAATGTTCCTAAAAAATCATACGAATGGTCCGAAACGAGCCCGGAAAGAGGCTCAGGTGACCTGGCGGAAGTAAGGGATGCCTGGTGGATTTTATGGGTCAAGGAATAGGAAATAGGCAATCTCGGCAGTTTTCTGTAGGTGTTAGCCCACGGATTTTGGTGTTGTATGGGGCTCCGGTGCAACATTCCCAAAAAATCATGCGAGTGGATCCGCAACGAGCTAGGGAAGAGGCCCAGGTGGCTCGGCGACTACGAGGGACGTCTGGTGGGGGTTATGATGGAAGTGAGGAGGTGAGATGAATTTTTTCTTTTAAATTAAATTTTACTTTATAAAAAGGTGAGGTTAAGAGCTGGGAGTGGGGAAAAATAAATTATTTTTCTATTTTTAATTAGAAAAAATTTTTGGAGCGGGAATGGGGGTTAAAAAATTAACTTTTCGTTTTATTTTTAAAATTTTTCTTTAGAAAAATTTGGGAGTGGGAATGGGTGGGTTACGATGGAAATGGAGGGTGGGGTGGTGAAAAAATTTAATTTTCTTTTTTGATTTTCTTTTTGAAAGTATTTTGAGGTAGGTAGTCTGGTGGGTCTTGGAGACGCTTTTTTTTAATTGGGATAGAGTGTGGTGTAAGGGACAGGTGAGGGGCGGGTAGAGTGAGCAAATTTTTCTTGATATTTTCTAATTTAAAAATTATGGTTGATAGAGGTGCGAATAGGGTGGGGATGAGGGGTGGGGGTGGCGTGGGAGTGGAGGGTGATAGCGTATGAAAGTAGAAAAAATTTAATTTTTTTTAATAAAAAAATAATTATTTGGGAGTAGGATTGGGGTGATAGAGAGTAAGCATTAACAATCTAACTTTGATTTAAATCTTTTTTTGGCTTCAATAGAATAAAGTGCGTTGAAACCATTTTTACCCAAATCATATTTGACGAAATCCATATCTACCCATGTTTTATATGGATGGGTTGTGATCCAATCCATTTTAGCTCAATCCAAATCCAAACCATCCAAATCCGATCCAATCCACCCATTTGCCACATTTAGGTCCACCTCTCTATGTATGTGACAATAGTTTACAAGTTTAAGAAATGAAGAAATTTTTTTTGAAATTTATAATATTAATTATATACTTACTTTAAACATATTATATATTTATATGTATTGAAAGTCTAAGTCAAATGAAAGCTTATTGTGATGAGTAACATGGAAAGGCAAACTTTTTTCAAAGTTAGAGATGTATATATTCTTTTTTTTTTTTTAATTGGCCAACTAGTAAGAAAAGACAGTGTGATCCTTCTTGTTGATTTCACAATTTCCAGGTCTTTGATCACTCCCTCTAGCTAATAGAGTAACGTAAAGCTTTTAGAATCATGCATATGGTTCAATTTGAAATGGTAAGACTTTTATGTGGTTTTTATGCACATTTAATAAGAAAAATTAGAGTGTATAAACAATAAAACAAGATTAATAAATAATATCGGGCTCCAAATTATGATTCAAAATGATGCAAGTGGGAAATTATTCACATAATCATACAACATTAAATTATATTGTTAGTTAAAGAAAGAAATGGGTTAGTAAGTGGTCAAGTTATGAGAACTAAGTTGCCACGATTTTTTTTTTTTCTTGACAAAAAAAAGTTGAATGACCTATGCATGATCCAAATCTTAGATACGATAGATGAATATTGTCAATATGTCATCTATTTTTGTAACAGTTTAGTTGCAGTAACACAAATAATGATTACTGCAAACAGGAAAATTAATTAATGATGTGATAGGAATCCTACGTTGATGTTGATACATACACTGTAGTAGATTTGTCAAAATTATACCTAAAAATATAATTGTCTAATTAGTTTAAGCAATAATTACTAGTTCAATTCATCAAAATCTAATAGATGATCTTTAATTTTGCCCCTATACTAAAAACATCAACAGGACCGTATTAAAATTTATACTGAATAACTTAAAATCCTTTTGAACTTGACGAATTTTATTCAATGTACAACTGAATATTATATTGGCTTAAATCATTATTTATTTTGAGGAGAAAAAATTAATAATTAGGGGAGACCAAAGTGCAAATGACCCTAATTTTTTCCAATGAGCTGCAGTTAACCACACCTAAGGGGCCCAATGTAGTAGTGAACAATCAGTGACAAAATACCCAACTTTATTTTGGTCCTCTGGGCTTCCATATAAGTTTGCCCAAACAATCAAAATTCCACTAATTTAAGATCTAATTACGTATTGTTACTTTTATTTTTGAAATTATCTTGTGTATTATATTTATCTGATCAGATATATATCGATCAAATTAAGTGTAGTTGTTTCAGATACATTGTATTTAAGAAGGATTCGCATGTAGGATACACTAATTCTCTCTCTCTCACGCCTCTACCACTCGTTTCTCTCATGTATATACATTTTAGAGTGTATATCTTAAATTTATCTGAAATCTCATATACATGTATCTAATGTGATGCAAATGTATGTGGGATATATTGACTATCTCGCTCTTCTCTCTTTTGTCTCCATTGCCTCCCTATGTATTTGTATTTCAAAGTGTGCCATGTATCAATACATACATCTAATATCTTTGGTATATGTATTGACCAGAAATCTGAAAAAGTACTGTATTTGACTTGAAATCTAGTGCAAAATTATTTCAATCGTGAAACAATATGTAATTATTTCAAACTATAGAGTGAATTAGTATTTATGATAGAAATATTGTGAAATTAGATAGTTTTCAACAGAAAAAGTGATCACTCCTGAATTTTTTCGTATATTTAGTGGTTAAAAGAACAAAATAAACGAGAAATTTTCGATTTACTTGATAGAGATTCAACTACTTACCCTTTGTTTGGATGATTGTTACCTGTTGTATTGTAATGTATTGTTAGTTCAAATACAATATTTGTTTTGATTGTTAGTTAGATTCCATTATATCGTATCATTTAAATCCATTGTTAGGTAACAACAAAAAGACCCATTTTATGTAACGACCGATTTGGTGTGGTAGTCTCGTTACTTTAATATTATCTTCTTCTTTTTTTACTTTATTTATTATTTAATAATTCTAATCTATCATTTACCTTATCTTTTCATGATATCTACCACATACCCTACAATTTCTTGTAGGTTTATCATTCAAATTATGGATATATAACATTGTATCCAAACATTGTATTCAACTATTTATTGAAACAATACAATATAATACAATTCATTACAACACAATGCAATACATCATAAAACAATACATAATAACCATCTAAACAGAGTGTGCAACTATGAGTTATCAAAAATAAAAACCTTTAAGATAGACAATGATAATCTCATAAATTCATGTTTTTGAAGCACTATAATTTATTACACAAATTAAAATTAGAGAAATGTATATTTATTGAATTCTTGCAATGGACACAATCCACACAACTCAAACAGCTTCCGCTCACGGCGGTGGACACATGATAAACTAGCAAACATTCTCACAATCTTTTTTATTTAAGGAAAATAAATATATTAGATTGGACTCTAAAAATCGTACGTGATTTTTAATTAACACTTAAATTTTATGAGAGTCCTATTATTGCGACTCATTTAACCTCAACAACCCAGTCCCTCTTATCCTCGATAGTGCCTCTTTGAATCCCTACAAGTCTCGAGTTCAATTGATGGCTTATTGCTTCTGAACTTGTATCATACTCGATCCTGCACATATAGAAATTTTTAAAATTACTTTTTACACTTTCTGATTAACTAGGAATTATAAAGGTAACGGGCATGTGACGTTGACCGTTTATCCAAATAAATTAATTATTGAACTTACCGTTTAGCCTTGTAAGTAATACTTCCTACAGGAGCAACACCAAGTGCAGTTCCAGTACAAAACACTTCATCAGCTGTAATTAATTCTTCTACTTCAATCAAACGTTCTTCAACCTGGAAGAAATTAGCTAACTAAAAAATTAATTTATTTATTTTGTTAATCTTTTATGAGATCAAGTTCTTGGCATTGATCAGTATTTTATTATAATTAACCTGGTATCCAAAATCATGTGCAATGTCAATGACACTTTTCCTAGTGACTCCTTCAAGAATGGTTCCATTAGCCTTTGGTGTTGAAATGACTTTTCCCTGTGAAGGTTTTTGAAAACCATCAACGAATGTTGGTAAAGAAATAAATTTGGACCTAACAGGATTACAAAAAAGTAGGTTAATTAACAATATTAAAGAGACTCTTCACACCCCTTATGCTCAACGTTACACATATGGAGCGTACACAATTTTAATATGGAGGTGCAACATTAGGAAACGAGAAAAGAATGAGGCCAATCTTGGACTTAACTCAATGTCAACGACTAGTTTAAAATTGCCCGAGTCATATTAAAAAACGCACCGATATAACTCTTCCCAAGACATAATTATATGAGAAAATGTAAAATTGCACATATATATGTACCTTGATTATAAAAATATTAGAGGAAGAGGCCTCCTCAATATATTTGTTCTTTGCAGAATCAAGGTACAAAACATCAGTGAATCCTTTTCCTTTAGCATTCCTCATCGCTTTCATCACCTATACATGGACAAACAAATATGCTTAATTATACTTATGAATATACGCAAGTAATTTTCACAATAAATGGTATACTATGTTTTATAAAATATATTTTAAAAAATGTATTATTATTAATTACCGGAGCATAATTAGTAATGCTTTTGACTCCACCAGCTCCGCGACAGGCAGCACGATGAACTTCTTCCTCAACATATAAAGAGAGTGTCCCAGTTGCATCCTGTATATGCAAATACCCAAATTGTCACCTATTTGGACACCATTATTAACTTGTATTCAATTTTTCATACTATTTATTTATCCTATCTCCAAGTTTTAACAAACACTAGACATGTGGTGTCTAAGCAAAATAGTTGAACTTCAATCATATGTGCCTAAAGTTTAGATCTTTTATATGTTAGCCATATGAAATTTCACATATCGCATGTTTGACGTAGTTTTGAATTGGGTAACGTACGAAAATAAATAAACATAGAGCATAACTTAAACACGGCACCAAAAATCGAGTACTTTTTCACTTTCCTCTTGAATAAATACATGAGAAATAATTTCAACATAACTAATGTCAACATATATATAACTAATACTTCTTCAGTTTCAAAAAGAATGACCTTCCTTTTTGGTATGTTTCAGAAAAGAACGACTCATTTTCTTTTTTAACAAAACTTTAATTTCGACTTTTCACATAGCATGATTAAGGCCACAAGATTAAATGACATTTTGGTACATTTAACATAACTTTAGTTTAGGACCACAAGATTGAAAAGTCTTCCCTATTTCTTAAACTCCATATTTATAAGTCAGACCAGGTCATTCTTTTTATAACGGAGCGAGTATCTTATTGAAAAGAAAAATGGAAGTTGATTGAGAATTCAACAACAACAACAACATACCCAGTTGACTCCCACAAGTGGGGTCTGGAGAAGGTAAAATGTATGCAGACGTTACCACTACCTCACAGAGATGACAGCGAGACTGATTGAGTATTCAAACCTTTAAATAGTTACCAACTGGACAAGCAAAAACAAGGAATGTGTATTGAGGTGCTGGAGCCACTCCAAGTACTGCTCCACTTCCCATTAGCAAAAGCCTAATATATAGTGTCCCTTTCCCAGCTGGAGGAATCTGTTGTTAATTATTAGTAAACATGGAGTATTTGATAATACAAATTCAAATGATAGTGATTAATTAGATTAATAAGAATGATTACCCAACGCTTATTAGCTAAAGCAGTTTTCTTAACAGCGTCCACAAATTGATCTACTGAAGGAGAAATCATACACATTCTTTCAGCACCAATTTGCATTCGAATAGCGCTATCTTTCGGACGGAATAAGAAAATACGTCCATCTTCTCTTTTATACGCTTTTGTTCCTTCAAATAAACCCTGTTTTGCTAGTGTAATTAAATTAATAAGTTCAAAGTCACCGATCACATAAAATATGTTATCTTCTTTAATTATACACATCATTCTCATGCCTAAAGTTTTACGGGTGAAATTACAAGTAGTAATAATTGAGAAAGAAATTAATTAAAATACCTGTCCATAGTTCAAAATTCCAGCACAAGGGCTTAACTGAATATCTCCAAAGGGCTCTAGTTGGCCTTGTTCAAAATTTCCCTCTAAAGAGCTTTTTGCGATGAACATATAATCAGTTGGAGTCACTTTGAAACCCAAATTATCCCAATCAATCTCCGGAGATTCGTATTCTCTGATATCATAATATGACACCATAAATCAAAAATCGATCACTTAAAAAACGTCATTGTAACAATGTATATCATGTCCATATATTATGTATATGTCACACAGATGGGTGTGAAGCAACAGTGGATTCAGCAGAACTCAGTGCATTCAAACCTTGCATGTAGTATTAAGATATTTATTTAATATGTATAAATAATCTATTTAGAACTTAGTAAAAACAAAAAGAATTGTAATCTAGAACCCATAAATTTAGAAAAATGCCCGCTTCAACTTGTGAGATAATATTATGTGGGTATACACAATACAAATTGAATATACAAGAAAGATATACACGAAAATATACTTCTTCTTTTTTTCAAGTGAAACTCACCTAGTAGTAGGAGTTGGTTGCAAAGAAGTTGTAGGGGGTGTAGAGAAGAGGGAGCAGAGAACAGATTGAGAAGAAGAAACAATATTTGCCATGAATTGTAGAGTAGAAGGCAGAAAAAAGAAGAATAGAAAATTAAAGATAGAAGAAGTATATGATATTTTGGAAGGAATTTACACAAGAAATATGCACATTATATAAGCTGGTTCCAATATGCCATACCGAGTTAAGAAAGCTTAATTTAACGTGTATTTCACTAAATTAATCTTATTAATAATATTTTAAAATTCTAAATTAATTATCATTTTCTTTGTCCATCTTTACTTGTCTGTTATACTTGAAATAGATATTCAATAATATTACTTGTCTGTTTGAAAAATCAATAAATTATTTATCTATTTTCTCTTTGTTATTAGATATTATTCAATAACAAAATCAATAGTGAATAGCTACTGCTGGATGGAGGGAGTATTATTTTCTGTAGTTGTTTAATATTAAGGATACAAAGGAAAAAATACAGCAAAATTCTCTTAATTTTATAACTTGAAAATAAATTACAATATATTATTTTCAGTACGAGGGCAAGTAATATGAAATGAGTGGAGTACTTATAGACTACCTTTTATTAAGGTATATAATATGGACCATGCATGTGTTTAGGCATATATTCTAACAATTGTCAAGGTTGAACATCTAAGCGGAGATTGTTAGAAAATATACTATTATAATATTGTGATGATAAAAGTATAAGTGGAAGAATGTTAAGACATGTAATATTAATCATGGGATATATTATTAATTATATGTTTAGATATAATATTTTTATTGAGCAATTATTTGTTCAATTTTAATAAAATATTTAAGTGACCATACATTCGTTTATATGCTGAGTTACTTATATAATGATTGATTTAGAGTGTAAAGTTTTAGCTTATACACAAAGGATTAAATTATCGATTTTAATAAATATAAAGTTTTTGTTCACAATTTAAGATGTAAATTGGACAAGTTATTGGTGTGATTGTAGCACAAGGTTAAATATAATTTATCTTGATTATGAAAATATTGTAGTTTCGATTTCTTGTGCTAGTGCATTTTGTATGTATTAAAAGGACAGAGTAGAAATAGATGTTTAAGACTGACTGACAAAATTATATTCTCTACAATGTTAAATATACTTGTATCATTCATCCTGATATAACTATTATGATTGTATATAATTAATTATCTTTTTGTTGATTAATTAAAAGGTGATATCGATGGATCAATATGTGTGGTAGATAAAATGATAATTATATATATTGATCAAATAATAAGTTACATGATAAGGTACATATCTTCGTATAGGGATTTGATGATATACTTTTTGATAAGCTTATATGTTTCCATTATGTAAAACTTTACAAGTGAAATTTAAGAATCTGACTCAAAAAATATTTTAAGCAATACTCTAAAGAAAATTAATTTTTGAGTTAAATTTTTAGTAATTTAATTTGTTAATTAATTATTGTAATCTTTACGTAAAAAATTACAAAACTGTTCAATGAAGAATTTTGAAATATAAATAAAGGGATGCAATTACGAATTTATAATAGAATAATTTAAAATTTATTATGATAAGAATAATTTAAACTAATTTTTATATTATTTTTTTAATAAGGAGTCTCAATAATTAATTATGTGATCCCTTTTGTGCCAATATTTAATTAGGACTCAAATTCTTATTTCTTCGTAGAAATGAAATAGACTCATTTTTGTGTAGATTTTGAATAGGTGAAAATGTGGCCTATATAGGCTTTTCTGATCTAGAAAAAGGTAATAGATTTTTCAAATATTTGTCCAGTCAAATATTGAAAAAGTCCAATAATTAATTTGATATTATTATAAGAAATAATTACCGAATAACATAAACCATTTGAATTTGTTTAGAGACATGTGCTCATGTTTTATGAAGTACTCCACGAATTAAATTTGATAAATTTAAATATCGTTTCAACATGATTATATTAGTTCTGGAATAAACATGATTCATGTTAGCAACTGAGATCGTGCATTTGATACGAAGACTTATAGAGTCGCCTTCCATGATTATATTATTGAAGCCATGTGTTGTACGTGATAACGGAATTTGATTATAAATTGGTCTACTTGCCTACTTTAATATATGTATTTTTACATAAAATTCCACTATCAAAGTAATTGAAGGAAAAGAATGGACTTCGGCCTTTATGTATTTTAATTTTTAATCAACTTGAAAAATATAAAATGAAATATATTTGCCACGTCTAATAATAATTATCTACTGACTTGGCACAAGATAAGAAGTAATCAATAATAGGGATGATGTAATTTTACCAAATCAAATTAGATAAATATGTGTAGATATCTATTTTTAAGTATAATAAATAAATAAAATTTTAAATATAATAAACAATAAAAGATCGACGAAGATGGGAGGGAGTAGAGTAGACTAGGAGAGTAGTTAATGCTAAAATACTTTTAAGGGGAAAATGATTAATTATACTTTTAAGGAAGTCCTAAATTTAGTTTTTTAGTTTTGATATTTTGAGATGACTTTTTTGAACAAGTCTAAAGGCAATTTATATATTTGCCCTTGGTACTTTCTCTCCGTCCATCTTTATTTATTTATTATATTAAAATAAATGTTTAATAATATTTGTTCAATTTATGCAATCAAGAGATATTTTTAAATTTAGTTCCTAATTTAATTTTATTACTCCCTCAGTCTTATATTATTTAAAATTTTGAAGCTTTTTTCAACTTTCAAAATATTTAAATTGTTCAAAGTTCAAGATGAATGTTTCAAACTTTTTCCATATTTGCACTTTCATTTATTGAACTTTTATATTTTTTAGGACATAAATTACATTACATATTTATTATTTTACAAAGGCAATAGTAAAAGATATGGTGTAAATTTTACTTTTAAATATTTTTCTTAAAATATGTGTGCACTACTTCAAAAATTCAATTAAAATTGAATAAAAAAGTATTAATTATAGTCATTTATTTATTCCTTTTCAATCCACTTACCGAGTTATATTAAAAGTTTACCATTGATTTCATAACTATGCACTTTTAATTCTTTTCATTTATTTGCACAAACTATTCCGGAGAGAACAAAGACAGCTTGCTTTCGAATCTTAATGATACTTTCTCCATCTCAAATTAGTTAAATTTTTGAGATTTTTTTTAAGGTTCAAAATAGTTAAATTATTCATAGTTCGAAATAAATATTTGAAATTTTTTTTATATTTGTCTTTTCATAAATTAAAATTTTATATTTTTTAGAAGATAACTTACACTATGTATTTATGATTTTATGAAGATTATTAGTAAAAAATATGATTTAAATTTTATCTTTAAATATTTTTTAATATGTGTATATTATCTGACAGATTTAATTAAAATGAAACAGGAGAGTATTGATTATGAAAAATGAAAGAACATCTAAGTTAGAACTATATATATTCCCCTATGGGATTGATTAGTGTAAACATTACTCTTTTCCTCGATTATTGTGTATGTTCATTTACAAATTAACATATGGAATAAAAAAAGAAGTGGTTGTAATAAAATGGATTACATGGACGGATGAAAAAGGTGCAAATTTTTATCTCATATCAACGGTTGATATGTATTGGTCCAATAGTACTTGTTGAATTATAAAATCAAGGTGAAAATAATTTTTTTAAGATAAAATTATTTTATCTTTTATATTAAACATTTTTAAATTAAAAAAATATTTATATAGTTATTTAATATTAAGCATAGAAAAAAATAGGCTTTTTAAATTTTTTAAATTGAATAAATAAAACTTAAAAGTTATTTTTCATGTAGGGGATAATATGAACGGAGGAAATACTTTGATATTGGATAAGGTACATAAAAAGAGTGTACATATATTGGAGATAGTTAAAAAGTAAATTAAATATAATTCTTATCTGTGATTATTTTAAAGAATGTTTTAAAGCTTTGATGTTATAAAGTCATCATTAAAAAGAATTCAAGTATCGGATGCTATTAATGCGAGCTAATCTTCTCTGATTAGGTATACTTTCACTAAGGCTGGCTTCACGAATCACGATATATATAGGAAAAATTATTTAGAGTATTTATTATAAAATGATTAATAATTTTAATGATAATTTTTGTTTGTTATTATTTGTAGCAATACATGTTAAAATTTTACCTAGTGCAAAAATTTTCTTTTAATAAAATAACTTCAAATAAATTTTATACAAATAATAAAATATGAAGTCTAATAAATTCACAAAACAAAAAATCATATAACCAACGAGATGAAAAAAAATGAAATTAAGTACTCTGCATTCATAGAGTTTCCTTAAGAAAATTATTCCTTTTAAGTAATCGAGGTTATGGGCTTATTAATGTGATTTAATTTGGGCTTATTAATGTGAATCCAATTTGGTGGTCCAGAGTAGTATCTCTTCATTAGTCCCATTTAAGTTGGAAGAACACAATTTGGGCTTATTAATGTGATTTAAGGCCCACGACATACGAGTTATTAATTTGTACTTCTTTTTTTTTTTTTTGGTTGAGAAAGTAACATTTGTATCCCAAAAAAACTATTTATAACTAACTTTTCTTTATTCTTATGCTCCATGTTTTAACTTTTCTCGAGTATTTAGTGTCAGTATATATACACTTTCACGATATCAAGAAGTAAGATGCAATATTTTAGTAACTTGCTCGATACTCTCAAAGTATATATATAATATAATGATATCAAAGAGGAAGAAACAGCGCTTCAGTAAGAACATTATTTAGATTCCTTGACAATGATGGCACCAACGAGGAACAAACAGTGGTTCAACGAAAAACTGCTCAATTCTGACTATGGTGTTAGTATTTGGGTACAACTTGAAATTGTGATGTCTAGATTTGCATCATAAATCCAATGTATCCAACAATAAAAATCTCAATATTAAAAAAGGTACCAATATATCAAAACGTGAATAACATGAAAAATGAGTTATAGTCAACCAACATTTTACATGTTTGTTGTAACATGAGGTCGCAAAATTTTCATATATCAATGACTAGTTACTAGTAAAATATATATTAGTGTATATCATGATACACAGCTAGCTCACGCATTAATATAACCACAAAAAGATTTTTTAACAAACTTAAAAAATCATTCAATCTCCACGATCCAATCCCTTTCATCCTTGATAGCACCTTTTTGAATCCCAGCTAATCTGGAATAAAATTGCTTGCACGACATATCTGAGCTTATTTTATACTCAATCCTGCAACACCAAAAAAAAAAAAAAAAAAAAATTAATACAACCATTAAATATTTAACAGATGGAAAAGTAGTGGCTATTAAGTAAAATTAAATAACACTATATATATGATTTTTATATTTGATTAAAATATTCTGAAAGATCTTACACAGTTTACTTAAAAAATTTGTATAGTATTAAAATGCATGTTGTATATTATATTTTAATTTACCTTTGGCCTTTGTATGTGATACTTCCAACTGGAGCAACACCAACTGCTGTTCCCGTACAGAATACTTCATCAGCATTAATTAATTCATCAGCTTCGATTAAACGTTCTTCAACCTGTATCGAGTTGGCAAAAAAATCGTAAATTAACATAAATATCGAAATAAAATGACAAAAATATCCCTAAATACGTTAACGTTATACCATATATCCAAGATCAAGAGCAATGTCCATGATGCTTTTTCTTGTAACTCCTTCAAGAATAGTTCCTTTGGCTATGGGAGTTGAAACTACATTTCCTTTAACAACGAAAATATTGCAAGAAGAGACTTCTTCAATGTATTTCTTATTTAATGCATCAAGATACAGTACATCTGAATATCCATTTGCCTTTGCATTCATCATCGCTTTCAAAACCTACATAAAAAAATTTCAAGCATCTTATTATTTGCATCGAGAATTTTAATAAATGCAAATACTGTAAGTATAGTTCATATAGGAGTACTTATTTACCGGAGCATAGTTTGTAATGCTTTTGACTCCGCCAGCTCCCCCACGTGAGGCACGATGAACGTCTTCTTCTACGTACAAGTTCAATGGCGCTGTTCCTTGCTGCAATTGCAATACACGACCATAGTAAATATTTTTTACATTATCATATCATTCAGCATATCTCACTTTTCGAAGAGAGTTATTTATACAACTTAAAATTAAAGCCACCAATATTAATTTATTGATTTTAAATGAGGTGCTCACCTTGAAATAATTTCCTACAGGGCAGGCATAGACAAGAAAAGTGAACTCAGGGGCTGGAGCCAAACCCAAAATGGGACCAGTTCCTATTAAAAGAGGCCTAATGTAAAGTGACCCTTTTCCATAGGGAGGAATCTGCACATTTAATAACAATCCCTCATGAGATAATATGTAGCAGAGTTATCGACTTGTTTAGGACTGAGGCGATTAATTATAAATTCAACAAAAATATAATTACCCAACGCTTGTTAGCGAGAGCAGTTTGCTTAACAGCATCAACAAATTGATCAACTGAAGGAGATGGCATGCACATTCTCTCTGCACCCACTTGCATCCTTATCGCGTTCTGTTGAGGGCGAAAGAGAAATATCCGTCCATCCTCTCTTCTATATGCTTTTGTACCTTCAAACAACCCCTGTTTGAACAAAAAAAGAAATTGTTAAACGATTTTTGGTATATTTAATTAGATTTTAGTCCAATTTTATTTTTATTTTTACCTGCCCATAGTTCAATACACCAGCAGAGGGACTCAATGGGATATTGCCATAACGATTGAGTTGGCCTTGTTTAAATACTCCATCATCAGAGCATTTAGTCATGTACATATAATCAGTTTGCATCAATTTAAATCCAAGATTGTCCCAGTCAATATCAGCAGACTCCTCATCGCTACTGAGATCACATCAAACAATAATTTTGAGCTGGTTGACTAATTAATAAAGTAATATTTAAATTGTATATTCAACGAGCCGGAACCAAGATTAGGAGTTTGGAGATTCTAAAGAAGAGAAAAATACAGAAAAGCTATTTGATTATTCTGAACTCACGAACCCCGCTTGGCTCTGCCTAATGCAATTATGTGAACTGTAATTTACCTGTACACCGCCGGCTGTACAGCAGCCTGCGCCGTATAATACCTTGATGCAACCTGCAAATACCAAAAAACAAAATTTAAAAAATCCTTGAAATTATTTTCACTAAAAAGGAAAAATTCGACATTCTCCCTGTTTTTGGCCTATATATAGTTTACTAATTACTTATAAAGTATTTTTTCAAAAAAAAAAAAACCCTCTGTTTCCATTACTAATAAGAAAAATTCATATAAACCCGACTTCGATAACGAATTGGGCTCGGTGATGAGAACCTAAATACAAAACTCACTAAATTTAAATTCTGAAATCTATAGTAAAATCGATAAAAATTATGTTTGATTAGGTTCTGGCTTCGGTGATAAAGAACCTTAATACAAAATTCATAAAATGTAAATTCTGAATCCGTAGTAAAATTGATAAAACTTATGTTTGACAAACCTTTGAAGATGAAGATTGAATTAATTTGCGAAAACTTGCGACCCCTCGAATCATCTTTGCAGGAACGAATTAATTAAACCTTCGCTTTGCTGAAGAAATTCGCAGACGCAGAGAGAAATTCCGGTATCGAAAGCAATAATAAAATGAATGTGAGAAATTAAAAGGAATAGAAATGCAAGTTTTGCGGAAGTCAGTTTGTTTGTGATTTTGATAAAGGAGAAAATAGGTACTTATATAGGGGATTGGAGAGGGAAAAAGGATTATTATAACATGCGTGGCATCATGTCAAAGTCCTCATCCAGCGCGATTCAACATTACGTGATAATTTTGATCAATATTATAAAATATATATTTTTAAAAAATATGTTAATAATTTAAATTATATAAATTTTTAATTAATATTTTAAAATATATATTTTTTAAAAAAATATATTAATAATTTAAATTATGTGAATTTTGACCAATATTTTAAGATATATATTTTTAGAAAATATGCTAATAAGATAAGAATTTCAATTTAAAAAGTATTTTTGTGGGGTTTAGTTTTGATAATATTGAATTAATTTAATTCTTTTTGACATTAAAGATTGGTCAATTCAACTTTTGAAAAAATAAAAAATATTATTCTATTGACTCATTTTTAATTTGTTTGTCTGATTATAGTTTACGTCTTACTATTTTAAATATGTCATATTAGAAGTTTAAATTAAACAATGTCTTGTGATCCTTTAATAACGGCAGTCCATTTCTATTTTTAGCGAAGCAGATCTACTAATTTTTTTTGTTTCAATTAGTAAGAGAGATTTTGAACTAAGAAATATATCCTAAAAGCTAAAGAGAATTATCCTGAGCAATTATAGTAATCGAGTTTATTCACATTCCTAATATAATAGATGATATAACAAATACAGTCATACTTAATATATCTATTTGATAAAGTTATTTGATCTTAAAAAGGATCTTCTATGATTTTGCACATCATGGGCTATTTCTTGATTTTATCTGATCATTAATAACTTAATTATTTTTAAATAATATATAGTAAATAGAAGCTGCACTTTTAAATAATCCTACTAAATTAAGAAATAAGCCTGCCTGTCATTCACACTAGAATTAAATCAAAAACGATATGTTATTTTTAAGAGAACTAAAAAATAACAATAAAATAAATTGAGTTTGTAAATTAGACCAAAAAAACAAAAATAAATAAATAAATAAAATAGAGACGGAGATGGGGACAGAAAATCCTGGCTTTACCTATAGGATCGGAGCTTCAAAAGTTGACTGAAAACTTAACTTTTATATTATCATATAACTGCCTTTAGAAAATCCTTTTTATTGAAAAGGAGAGGAGACATATTGGACTTAAAATATTCATCTACATTAAACGTTTACATTAAATTATAATTAACTACTAAGATATTAGATTATAAAAATATTAGTAGATGTGTTGACAAAACGTAATTAAGATATTATTTTTATAATTAAAAAAAACTCCATTAATTATGGTTATACAGTATGTTGAATTTATATAAAATAACATATTAAAATATATGTTAAATTTGATGTAAATATTAATATGTAAAATATGTAGTGTTTAAAACTTTTAAATTTGAATTTTGTTATAAAGAATAGGAATATTTTTGACATAACTCTTTTTAAGTTAAGAATTTTTCTGTTATATACCCTTTCGAGACACACAACTTGAAAAAAAGAAATTTCTTTTATACAGCAAACTTATAGAAGAAAATACTTTATTTTGTTAGTGTAACTTTATTTGTGTTTAGCTATTTTGGACAACGGAATAGTTTAGATCTTCTACATTTTGTTAGAAATTTCGAACTTCTACTTTATATATAAATAAAATAACTTGTTGGTAGGATGTAATTTTCCCCTAATTTGTTACTCTAGCCATTGATTTTTACTTATCCAATTTATAAAATCAAGAGATAATTTATATTTAATTTTGAATTTGCCCTCACTATTAATTTTAGCCATTTTTTAATAAATTGTATTTATTATGAACGAGGATGATTTGAAGATTACCCCTATCATTTACTATCTTTTAATCTTTGTATCAAATTAATAGAGGGGAAGCAAAAATCAATGCTCTTGCCGTTAATTCAGGCATTTTGGTAGGCTTTTGAAATCCCTAGAGAGTGTTAAAATAGGCATACCTATCATGTAATTAATTATTTTGTAATTAAATAAAAGTAGGCAGACCCGTCATGTAAAACCTAATAAAGCAGGTGAAAGCAAAAGGCGTGGTTAAAAAAAAAAAAAAACCTTCAAACACTAAATAATATTATTTTTTGGATATTTATTTTGTAAATTTTTTTTTAGACTTTTATCTTTTTATTATCTCTCCTTTGAATAAACAATAAAACTCACGATAATCTTTCAACTTGATGGTATTATTCTTTTTCAGTATGGATGATGGTATGGTTAATTATACAACTTTCACCCACAGACATGTAAAAAGAACTTTAGAATACACAAGTTTTTATAGACATCAAAAATAAAATTACATCTAAATTAATTGTAGTTATCATATTTTATACACAATTTATATAATTAAATCCATACTTTATTATAACTTGATATCAAAAAAAATAAACTGATCTAAATTCATAATATTTTATACATTAATCATTCTATATAAAAATATATAATTTGATATAAAAAAAATATCTAAGCATACTCATTCCTCACCTAAATAAATAATTAAGTAAACATACTCATGCTAATTTATTTTTGTTAGCTAGGAATTTATTGATGGGGTCCTGGCTATCATAAAATATGATTCCCCAACTTATGCTAATGTTTTGCCTTTTCCTTTTAAAACCTAAAATAAAAATATATATATATACATATATATTCTTAACTCTTAATTAATAAATAATTTTTACGGCTTAGCCGCTCCTAGGCCCTACCGTAGTATGTACGTAAAATTATAGAATTTTGATCAAATTACTGAATTTGATGAATTGACAATCGAAAAGTTTCCGTCCATAAATCAACTAATAAAGAGAGCATATGCATAGCTAGAATTCGTTCTTTCATTTTATAATTCCTCTTATTTTTTTATTTTGAGAGAATATCGCGTGGGAAAATTTTTAGTAAGTCTGTGTGTATATATAATACTAAACTAATATGAAATAACATTATAAATGAAGTGTGTTGCTTGCACGTACGACCGGACCCCTTAGACGTCATCCAGTTGTATAGACAATTCAATCATTTCCACGTATGATTGTCTTAAATTTTTAAAAAATATTTTCTTAAAAAAATCGAAACCATGAACGCCTTGTGTCGAAGTAATATTAGTTCTTTAATCAACCTCGATTTTGTATTGCCAGTTTTATTAATAAAAATTTAGCATAAGATATGAAATGTTGCTGTCCAATATTCTGATTTTCTAAAATAATAACACAAAAGGGAGAAAGATCGCCTATTTGGCGCCTAATTTTCTAGCTGGCCATGAAGTGCTGCGCATTTGAAATTAATTATCAAAACTTAGTAAAAGAGAATCATAAGATGGATTATGGTGATTGGTGAACTAATAATATACTGATTATCTTCGATTCTCTTTAGACATAATATCTAAGTCTTTGTTTATTTTTATTAGGATAAAGAAGTTAACCATTTCTTAATCAACTTGCGCAATGTTCGATCATGACAAGGACCTCGACTGCCTCAGCCCCATAGGCAGGATGTTGTTATTACAACAACAATCCCCCTCCCAACACACAACATGCTTCTCGTGGGAATCGAACTCAATGACAAGGACCCCGACCACCTCAGCCCCATAGGCAGGATGTTGTTATTACAACAATAATCCCCCTCCCAACACACAGCATACTTCTCGTGGGAATCGAACTCATGAACTTGGCTCTGACACCATTTGTTAGGATCAAAAGCTTACCATTATAGCAAAAGATATAGCTGATAGCAAAGGCGCAACTTTATTTCTTAACCAAGTCCACCATGCAAGCGTCATGTTCGATCACGACAAAGACTCGGGCTACTTCAACCCCTTATGGGCCTTATCATAGGCAGAGCGTTGTCATTACAACAACATCTACATTTCAAATGTGGATTAAATTTTAGATGTCTCAACATAAATATGCATTTAAATAACAAAATTCTATCAATACATAAGCATTAACAATACTAATATATAAATATTCAGTAATTAAGATAGTTTGCTTTCAGCTTTTGAATGGGTAAATAACATGAATATATATTATAAACATTAAATAATTAAAATAGTTTGTTTTCCAACTTTTAAATGAAATTTTTTAGTTAAAATTAATATATACAAAATTTAATATAGTACAAAACTATTTTGATACTGTATAAATAAGACATTTTAAAGAAAATATATGTCGATTGAGGATGGTATTGGCCAATAGCAGTGTTGCCATGTTATAGCTACTAGCTAGTGATAACGGTGACCGCCAGTAAAAATTAATGATAGCGGTTGATGGTTTGGATAATAATGCTAGATAATGGTAGATGATAATATGTAGTAGTGATTGATGGTGGTGATGTTGGTAGTGGTTGATCAATGCTAGTTATGATAATTACGATCGTCGATGGTGATGATTGTAAATAATCATGTCTAGATATTTGTGATGATAGTTGATTGTAGTGATTGATAACGATAGTACACATTACTGATGATGATTGTGAATTATGAATAATGAGTAGTGGATGGTGATAGTTCGTAATGACGAACAAAATGACGACAATAACTTATAATGATCGACGATAATGATAAATGAATCTTGATTAACTGCTATGTATATTTGAATAAATATGTGATAAAACTTTGTGATAAATCTTGATCAATCAAACTAATATTCTGGTCTTCTAAAATAATAACATAAAAAGCAGACACATGGCCTATTTGGCCCCTAATTTTCTAGCTGGCCATGAAGTGCTGCGCATTTGAAATTAATTATTAAAACTTAGTAAAAGAGAATCATAAGATGGATTATGGTGAACTAATAATATACCCAAGTAATTATTAGATCTTACTAAAAGAGAATCATAAGATGAATTATACTCAACTAAAAATATACCCAACATATTTGATGCTCTTCAGACAGAATATCTAAGTCTTAATTTATTTTTATTAAAATGAAGAAGTCTAAATTTTAAAATATGGATAAAATTTTAGATGTCCGAATATGGTTTATTTAATGTGTATTTAAATATCAAAAAGTTGTATTAATATATGAATATAAATAATTAAGATAATATGTTTTTTCAACATTTGAATACGTAAACTTTTTTAATAAAAAATTAATACATACAAAACTTAATAGAGTACAAAACTATTCCCATACAATAAAATATTTTAAAGAAAATATATGTCGATTGAGAATGATATCTAATAGTGGTGATGTTATACGTGTTAGCTTATGATGATAGTGGTCCATAGTAGAAATTGATGATAATGGCTAATAATTGGATGATACATATAAATAAAGGTAGATGACGATATGTAGTAGTGATTGATGGTGATGATATTGGTAGTGGTTGATCGATGCTAGTTGTGATAATTATGATTGTTAATGGTGATGATTGTAAATATATAGTCGAGTCAGCTATTAGTGATGATAATTGATTGCAGTGATTGATAGCAATGGTATATACTCCCCATGCCTCAAATTAATTAATTTTTTGAGATTTTTTTAATGTTCAAAATAGTTGAATTATTCAAAGTTCAAGATGAATGTTTCAAACTTTTTCCATATTTGCCCTTTCATTTTTTAAAATTTTATATTCTAGAAGATAAATTAAACTAAAGATTTTTGATTTCACAAAGGGCAATAATGGAAAGTGTTGTTTAAAATTTTGTTTTTAAATGTTTTTCTTAATATATGTGCATTGCCCACGAATTCAATTAAAATGGGAAAAAGGGAGTATAACTGATGATAATTGCGAATTATGAATAGTGACTGGTGGATGCCGATAGTTCGTAGTGGCAAACAAAATGTAGCTAATCATGATTGATGATAATAATGAATGAATCTGGTATTGATGAACTATTATGTATACTAGTTTAATTTAGTGTACTTGCTTTGCATATGTGTAACATGTTAATTAACAAAAAAGATACAAAAAATACATTACATGTATAATTTATATCATTGAGCACACAACTATAGATAATTATATAAATATTATCTTATATTTGTTAAATTATTGTTACTGGCCGATGCATTTAAAATTAGAACATATTTCTGTATTTAGGAAGGACTTGATTAAATATTCTCAAAAGAAGTGCACTTAATTTCTCATTTCACTTCTTCTATATTAATAAAATATTTTAAAGAAAATATATGCCGATTGAAAATGGTATCTAATAGTAGTGATGTTATGCAGTAGGTACTATAGCTAATGATGACAATAATTGATGGTAGAAATTGATGACAATATATAGTAGTGATTGATGGTGATGATGCCGGTAGTGATTGGCCTATGTTAATTGTGATAATTATGATCGTCGTTGATAGTGATTGTAAATAGTCGTGTCTAGTTATTAGTGATGATAATTAATAGCAAAAGTATATATGGTTGATGATGATCGTGAATTATGAATAGTGTGTGGATGGTGATAGTTCGTAATGGCGAAGAAAATGACGACAGTAGCTCATCGTGATCAACGATAGCGGTGAATGAATCTAGATTGATGAACTATTATATATATTTGATAAAACTTTGTGATAAATTTTGATCAATCAAATCTATTTTAACCAATTAAATGATTATAACATTAAAAAAAATTTAATTATTAAAATCACGATAATTATAATTTAAACCTACAAATAACCAATTTATAATAGAGATATGACAATTAAGATTCAAGTGCAAACAAATGGACCCTCTTGTGAGTACTTAATTTAGTTTGGGAACCTTTCAAGCCACTTTAACTGTTTTATTCTATTTTATTTACTTTGACACAAAATGATGCGCTGACTTAAACTAAACCAAAAGTCCAACTAAATTTTCTTTCAACAACTTTGGTTCAAAATTGTACCTCTTTGTATATTCAATGATCATTTCGGGTTTTGTTATTATTATTTTATTTTATTTTATTTGAGTTTTTGCAAAACCTATTCCTTCTTATTTTTTTCTTTTGTAAAAATTAAAAAAATTAAATTTTTGAAGATGTAATGAATGAAACACTAATTAACAATGAAAAAATTAGAGATTATTTTATATCCAACTCCTCACTGGTGAAAGTGAATTCTAGTGATTTTTTATTTTTTTATATTTTTGTAAATAATTGTATATTATATTAAAATTATAAAAAATACTTACGAGAATGCATGAGGGATATAAGCATGATGTCAGTGAATCCAACCTCTTTCACTAAATTACTTTGACCAACTTATTTAAATGTGTTTATTTATTAAATGTATTTACTATACCAAATATAGCAATAAACATATAAAATTACTTTTATCATATTAAAATAATTGAAGTTGACCACTATATTAGTAAAATAATTAAATTTTATCTACTATAATAGTACTACAACAACAATAATATATATTATGCAATCCACAAGTTAGATATGAAAAGAGTAGGGTATTGTACATATATAGATCTTATCCCTACTTTGTGAAAATAGAGCAATCATTTTCAATAAATCCTTGATTCAATATACAAAGAATGACATCTTGTCTTTTTTTAACTTGTTTAAAATTTGACCTCTTTTCTTTTTTGACAATATTTTAATTTTAGTTTTGCACGTAAAATGTTCAAGGCGACAAGATTAAAGAGCACTTTGGTACATCAAACATAATTTTAATTTAAAACTACAAATAAAATCAAAGGATCTTTATTTTTTTTAAAACTCCTGTCCTAAGTCAAAATCAGGTCATTCTTTTTTAAACAAAGGAATATAATATTTGTTTGTTACGCAAAGTAATTGATCAATACGATAGCTTGTTATGATTATGTTCACTACTTTGGCTTTGATCACATACATATCCACATATATGTACAATGCATTTATATAGCGTGTAAACAGCACCCATTCAAACTTCCATTTTGACTCTCAATTTTTGAAGATTATATCGATGAAATTTAGGATAAGATAAGATTAATCACGATGATGTAAATTAGATGTAAAGATTGAAACATGAGAAACTGGTTCCTTTGTTTTACTTTGTTAAAGCTATTACGTATTATTTGTTTAACCTTACATTCAAGCATGCACTTGTCCCATTTTATTATTTTATGATATGCTGCAAATTAAATTCAACATCAACATACTAAGAAAACGTGAGTTAAAGCGAAAAAGGTCATACTCATACCGATCTTGAAATGGATTTACTGTAATAATTTCTTCACGTTTTATATTCCCCAAATACTTTGACTAACAAATTTATATATTATTATACAGTAATTATAGTAGGGTCAAATTTATTGAAGCCACAGTAATTTGCCTTTCATGGTCATTGTTTTGTCATTTTGCATAAGACCAAACAAGGAGTTGTTTTGGTTTGATGGTTAAGGTTTCACTTCGTGAGCGAGAGGTCTTGTGTTTAGTTTGATTCTCCGTATATACTATTTTGTTATTCATGATAATTAACAACTTAAAATATTTTTAAAAATATATCAATAATTGATAACTTAAAATATTTTTGAAAAATAAATAAATAATTTGATTGATTATTGAAATGATAATTAACAACTTAAAATAGTTCTGAAAACATGTAAATAATTGATAATTAAAAATATTTTTTAAAAAATAAATAAATAAATAATTCGATTGATTATTGAAGTTAATCTATTGACTCACATAAAAATGGGACAAAAAGGTAACGTGTTTTATTTAATTAGAAAATTACCTAAAATGTATACTAAATCTAGATAATTAACAATAGTAATAAATCTACATATGAAAATTAAATAAAAAATACTACAAATCACAATAGTTAACAACTTAAATATTTAAAAGACATAAAAACTTTTTTCTTTTCAAAATTTTATTAGTGCCACATAATTGGGACAAGGGGGTAATATATTATTTAAAAATTATGTAAAAAAGTACTATAATTTATATTACTTAATAATTTAAAATATTTAATATTATATTAAAATTTAATTAATTTTTAAAATGTTATCAAATAAATTAAGACATAAAAATAATAGATTTTGACCCGTACGAACACGGGCACCAATGTCTAGTGTATTAATAGATGAAAACTGTGTAAAGGAGCTTCCAAAACAATTTATTGTCCCATTACTCATATAAATCAAAGTCATATGATCTCACAAAAATAACTTGAACCAAATCAAATAAATATATATATTTTTTGCTAAATATAGATAAAGAGTGAAAAATGCCAGAAAACATAAAAGAGAGGAGAATACATATCAAACAACTCCCATCTACCCATCATAAAAGCACAGGACAAATACTTTTAGCTCCAAAATCGCTATTTTTAAGTGTGCACGGAGTAAATTTATTTTTATATAATAATTTATAAATTATTTAAGAGATATAAATTATATTAGGCAAGCTCAATATGATTAGCTCTGTCCAAGATTGTCATTCAAGTGAAAAATCACTCACCCAATCAACTTAGTCAATCATTGCAGGTCAGAAGATAAATGTTATTCCAGCGAAAACATAACATATACATAATTCAAAATAAATGATTTTGTATGTAAGATTGTAGATTGACTTGAATTTTCAGATGTAATAATAAAAAGTTTTTAAGCAACATATTTAAAATTAAATTTAAATTCATTATACGTAATGTCTTATAAGGCAAATTCAAATATTTCCAAAAACAATTAAATGATGTTAATAAACAAGGGAAAGAACTTTTTTTATGTCCGATAAAATAATTAATATGAAAACCATCTCAATGTCCCAAGAATCTTCACAGGCTTTATATTTCGTTCTTTATTTGAATCTTTGTTTATTTTCTTCTAAAAAATAATAATTATACAATCAGAAATTGGTCGAGAACAATGCAAAAAATAACACTTATCTGTATAAAGTTACAGGCGAGTAAGAGATAAAAAGTTGTAAATAATAATAATATGGGAGCGTGCATACACATTATTATGGTTAAATATCAACAATAATAACTTATCTAGTGAAATTTCACAAGTGAAATATGAAAATTATCGTTAAATATATAAAATTTACGTATCTTTTAACTATTTTGTAATTTAAGTTACCCAAAAATATTAGATTATTTTGTAGGGCCGCTATTATGAAGGTCCAAAAAGGTGTGAGTTCTTTTGTTTTTTATTTCCCAAAAGTTTAATATTATCTTGAGAGGCTGGATGATCTAGTTTCGTCAAAATTGAGAGACTGTCAGTTCAAAGTTATTAGAGTAAATTTCTTGTCTTCGTTTAATTAATAGAGTCAATATAAGCGGTCACTAAATGTAGTTGACTTCTTTATAAATCTACTATTTTGTTCTAAGGTACAACGACAAATTAAAAGTCGATGAAAAAGTTCTCTAACGTCACTATTTTAATTACTTAGAATAATATATGAAGATGATAGTCAATATTAATTACAATCTCAAATTTTATTTTCCTAATGAATATATATCATGAAATAATGATAACATATTTAGTGTAATTTTATAAACTGAGATATGATAAGTTGATAATAATAATATGTACGCGAACTTTACCCTAACTAGCTCGTAATCATAAAAATGCTAGCTAGACTTGTTTCAGATAGATTTTCATGTCTAGTAAAGCATTTCAAAGAAGATAAAATAAGATATTGTAATGCTGCAAAGATAAAGACACTAACAACAATAATAATGTGATATGCCAATAGTACATAACATTTAGGAAAAAAAAATCAATAACAACGAAATATAATGCGATAACATATATCATGAAACAGGAGGACTATTTATTAAGTTGGTTCTTTTATATAATTAAAAGAAATTAATGCGATATATACTTGTTATTAAATTAAGAATGATTTGCTAAATATTAGACATGTTTAAAGGGGTTATAACATTAGATAATAAATTGCAAGTTTTAGTAATTACGAATTTTAACAGTTTAATCACAAGTTATAACAAATATTGTTCACTTAAACTATCGATTTTAGCAGCTCAAAAAAGAGTATGTTTGAATGAGATAATATATCTGATAAAAAAAAAGAATCAGATAATATACAGAAAATTTTGACAAACTTGAACAACGGCTCTGAATAATGCTTCATTTCAAGACGTAAAAAAAGTTTAATATTACTAAAAATTGAAATTAACCTTTTGTACCGAAGACAATGTGAGATGGTTTAATTTGAATCCATTCTTAAACCTACCAACTTTAGCCCCCAAACGACAAATAAAATACCTCAAAGAAAAAAAATGAACCTAATAAAAAAATTATTTTGATTAATAGTGATACTTTTTTAGACCTTCAATATATAAGACTCGTATTATATCATGATAAAGGTAAGATGAAATTGTTAATTAGTTCAACAGAGTTGATCAATCGTTTTTTAAGTTAGTAGTATTCGTGAGTCGCAAGTTTAACTGTTAGTCTGATAATCTAAAAAGGGAAATATTATTTGATAAAAGGTCAAAAATAAGGAGACAATAATGTGTGGAAGGACAATATAATATTTACCGACACCAACCATTAAAATAACGCCCAATCAATTTCCAACATGCATACGAAAAATATGTGAGGTTTTTACTTTAATTTATACTAAGTATGCCCTGAAATAGTAAAATATAATCAAATTTTCAATGTTTATTTCCACTCAATGTGCCAGGGGGCAAGAAAACTGTTTTTACTTTCTTTGCAGCAAGGTGTGAACGACGAAAAAGCGAAATTATATATACATATTTAATTTTAAATAAAATGTTTAAAATTTATAACAGTAGTTACGTTGTAAAAAAATGCAACAACCACTCCCATTACAGATTTGCAGCGAAAAAAGTTGCGACTTTAGAGTTTAGACTAAAAAGTTAATTTAATTTAATTTAATACAAAATGTCACGTGCTTACAATGTTCTTTTTTTTGGTTAAACGGTGTTCACAATGGTGGAAAACAGGAAAAGTAGAGTTCATGCCAACTATATACGTTAAATTAAAAGATGATTTTTTAATTATATTTTCAAAAAGTCGTCGCATGTTTAAAATTTTGCATAGTTTTATAAGGTAAAATTCCAGCATGGTGAATTCGATGGATGATGAGATAACTACATTTTTTTTCCTAATAAAATGAAAAATATGGACAAAAATATGACTTGTTTAATATTGGATATCATAAGACACGGTAAAAATTAATTAAAATTTGTAGATGATCACAAAGAAAATTGGGATATTCAGCTGTAAGTCTAAATAAATGTATTCAAAATTTTGAGTATGAGATATTTATATATTTTTATCATGTTAGCTTAAAATCAAATGTGTACGAGTATTTCTTTAAACTAATCAAACACTTATAAAAAAAATAAATTAAAACACTTAAAATAAGTCAATCGAAAACTTTCGCGATGTAACCAAACTCATTCCTTGATACATATTTACCAATACAATCTTGATTTAAATAATTAAGATAAAATTTAACCCATATTTTTTTTAATTAAATGGACCTAACCCAAGATCTCACCCCTCGTGGCGGTCAAGGGTTGAGCCACACACCTCTAAGTCTTGTCGTAAATATAAAAATAAAAGTAGCACAAGAAGGGGGATATAAACCATACCTCCACTCCTATAGTGGTTCATAAGTCGGCCAACCTACTAAGGTCGGCCAAAGTTTAACCCATGGTTAGTATATTCACTTGAAAAAATTATATAAATACACGACTTTATTATTCAAAATCTTTAATATTCCCTCCTTTTAAAAATTTTACAGAAATCTTGATTTTTCCTTTCTCGCACATTATTTTTGATACTTGGCCGGTTAACTTTTTTATCCAAAGCTATTATTATGCTATCAAACTTCCAATTAATGTCAATTACATTAATTTCTATTCTTTCACATTTATTAGTTAATTCAAAATTTTCTATTCTTTCACATTTATTAGTTAATTCAAAATTTTTCCTTTTCTGGTTCTCTCGACTAAATTCATCCATATTTTTTTACCATCCCCAAAATCGATTGTCTACTTTTCTTGACTATTTCTTTTTCAATTGCATGGTTCTACAATGGATTCCTTGCCATCTTTTAGTTTGGGTTTGACCCAAATTCTTGGGTAAAGTGGAGAGATTACATCCCCTTCACCAGGTCCATCTAAAACTGGTGCTAACAATGGAGGTGCTGATAACGGTGATGAAATCATTCACGAAAAAAATGAAGTTTCGAAGGTTGTAGTGTCATCCTCAAATTCGCGAACTCAGAAAAAAAAAAGGCAAAAGGAGAACTAAAGCTCCACCCCCCATTCTCCGTCTCACATTACCAAAGATAAATCAGTCAATTTTTCATAAATTAGTAGTTGTTTTGTGTGTTGCCCGTCACACATTGCCAAAGAAAAAAGATGATTTTCGTGAATCAGGCAAAGGTAGTTGACTGTGTACCCATGATTTCTTCCAATATTTTGATATACACAAGATCCAAATTGATCAATGATACCTTTTTAATTTTTAGGGTTATGCATCCGAATATTTAATACCAAAATGTTTTAAAATTGGTATTCAATACAAGTACCAAATGTTTTAATACATTTTGATACTCATTTTAGTACTGTTAACATGTTTTGAATGCACATTATTCGCTTTTTTATTGATTCATGTAAATTTGGTGATACCTATTTTTGAGAAAAATAAATAATTATAGTTCTTTTTTATTTGCCATTATAGTATCAATCAACAATAAAAATAGTATAGTCAAGTTATCTAGCATTCTGATTCTTACATTCAAGTATCAAATGCTATGATTCTTACACCATTGCAATATGCATCTTCGCAAAATGGGTTAGTGTCACCCATGACAGATACTTTGACGATAAGGATGATGACGAAATCGGCACTCAGAAACTCATTGAACACGTATCTGCTAATTCAAAAAACGAGAGGTTTGTCACTAATATAATCAAAGAATATTGTATCCCAGCTGGCACACCATGGCATTTAGTTGATGAAGTCTATGTTTCGGTGAATTGTCATGATGATTTTCATTGGGTGCTTGCTGTAATTATATTAAAAGAGAGGTTGATAAGTGTGTATGTCTCTTCTATTGGATCAAGGCACAAAAATCCAACCACTGAAATTCAAAAGATGGCTTTGATGTTGTCAACATACCTAGAGAACAGTGATTTTTTTGCGAAAATCGATCACACCGACTGGGCCAGCGTTGATGCATACAAGGAGAAATCGACGGGTGGAATGATTTACCAACAATACCCATCTTAGAGTTGACTATGTCAAAGGAATTGCTCAACATATGAGTGATTTTCTGTAAGTTTTGTTTGTATTTTTATTAATGACCTGCACTTTTTTTTTCCCTCATTCTAATTATATTCTGATACATTAGACACAGTGATTGCGGCGTCTTTGTTTCTGCATATGCTGAATATCTCAGCCATAGAATACCAGTCCCATCAAATGCACTGGATACTAATTTTTTCTCCGAAGAAGATACGTTACGCTTTTATAGAATTATGGATTGGACAAGGTTACAAATGGCTACCAAAGTGAAAACGATGATCCTCGTAGGCCAAAGGATCCGTTCCAGCCACCTGACAATGAAGAATTGGTCGTTCTCTCTTAATGTTCTTCACCGAATTCAATTGAATATATAAGGATTAACCAATTATGCATCTTTAAATTCATCCACTCACTTTTGTTGATGACAAATGTTAACATTTTTATTGCTTTTATTGATAACCATGGGATTTATGCAAATCGTGTTTATTAAATATCTGTTTTTGATTGAACATGATCTTATTGCATACACTTAATGGTTAACGCTTTTATATTTTATTTTGGTATATCCTTATTCACATAGTATTTTCTATATTTATACATCTTTATGACCTGAGAAGTCACATGTGAAATTGAAATAATACACAGATATTTGTCATACTATTAACAAATCAGATCAGTAAGGGATCCCTATGTTAATGGTTAGTGTGATATATGTCTTTATTATATTTATCTTGGGTATCTATAACAATTGAACTATCACTTTTACAAAACACATCTTGTGTATAATTAACTTAGTATATAATAATTTAAGATTGTTCATACTATTTGATACTTGATCACAATTATCTTAGTATCTAATCACTGCAGATTATGCATAATATTTGATACTTGCCATATAAATATCTTATAGTTAGATAGTGATCGTCAAAAAATAAGTATTGATCTATAGTATGAAAATGTGATCGTAGTAACTATACAAAATATGTTCTAAAAAATGATCTCAATTTTGCATCAGATTAACATTTATATTCCATTTATTATTAAATGATATTATAAGTGATAAGACAACATGATACCAGAATTAGACATTTTCTCTAAAAATATAAGTATCAACAAACTAACATAAGTATCTAATACATTTATTCTTCCTTTATAATGAAATCAAACTACCAAAATAAACTCAATTATTATCGTTCAAACTTATTCAATGAAATAAAAGCCTCTGCACTTCTGATTTGACATTCAAACTATGTCAACACTCATTTGTCTTTTAAAAAAAGCTACATGTTCATCTATTGTGTCTTTCATGACCACACCTGCTGCAACAATTTGAACTAGTAGTCATTTTTTCGCCAAAGCTCTTGTTTCTCTCTTTTTTGGGTCTTCCTATCATTCTTTTATACTTAGTATCTAACGTTAAATACTTCAGTATTTTTCCTGCACGATGCCTTCATTTTTCAGCCACACTCATCCGAAAAACATACTAACACATAGCTACAAAATTAATGAAATTATGTCATTCAAATTGAAAATAAAATATTCAGTTATGTGGTGCCATTTTTTACCCAGGTAGAATGTTGAATATAGCTAACTATTTGTCTATTTACCAAAATAAATATCAGCCTACCTTTTAAATACTTTTTGTTACCTAAATACAAAAGTATTCCACCAAGTTTCAATTATGGTAAAATAATTTTATTCAAGTATCTAAAATATTTCCAATGTCAAACACAACCAAATATCACATCACATTTTAAATTACTTCAAATTAGAGTTTCTATTATATGTACAATTCAGGTATCAGTTCGCGTACAAGATCTAATAATCTATCAAGTATCAATTATAACTCAACTTAAACCACACGAATTCATACCTTTTACTGTCGGATCTTTATACTTTGAAATTGCACCCTTTTTCGATCATTTACTTCGCCATAATTAATACCAGTATCATTTTATCCTTATACAATTGTTTCGCCCTTACATCAACACTTGTTGTCATAGTGAACACTTTTGATACCTCTATTCCATTTTCAAAATAATTCTCACCATTC
>JAPFFP010000080.1:22122074-22133074 GCA_026153255.1 Solanum medicagineum | reverse complement strand
ATTTAGCGTCAATTTGCCCACTTCATGTCATGTTTCCTTTGAATTGTACTAGTATTGTAAGGTGTGGGGTATTACAAAATCCATAGTATCCACATATAAGGGATAATTACCAAACCCAGGTTCAGTTTTTTTAATCTCAATGTACAGTTTCACCCCCATATCGTTCTTAATAGTTATAGCAGAAGCATTACCATCGATAACGTATCTAACAATAACTTTTTTTCCTTCTTTTGTCAATGCCCAGTTCAGCCACAATTGCGTCAACCAAGTTTACAAACGTAATATTTTTCTCTAGGACTATACCATCGCTTTTATACCCATGATAATCAACATCGATTTTGTACTTTCCAGAATGTCGAAGTGATATAGACACGTTCATCGTTTCTTCACCTCGATCTGCTTTACCAATTGAAACTGATGTCTGCTTTTTGATTCATCGCACCTCAAATTTGCAGAGAAAATTTTTCAAAATTTTTGAAAATGAATTCTGTTTTGGATGGATACATCTATATGTTATGTCAATAATGGCTTACCATAATTAATGATAGTCATAATTTGAATTTTCGTTTAATTCCTTTTTTTTGTAACTGACCGGTTGTTTCCTTTTAATTCACGAAGTATCAATGCTGAAAAAAGGTATCACACATTGCATTATTTTTGGAGATTTTCCGTAATTTCATAAAAAGTTGGTAGAGAAGAGAATTATGTGTTTACAAAATGGGATTTGTATAATTTTTACTATTAACTTATGCAGTCCATTTTTATCAGTTTATCATGGTGGAGCTGGCTCTATCTCAAATGAGACCCAGAATATGGGCCCATTTGTTTCGGCCCATAAACTCACAGTCAGCCCTTGTTATGATGATTGGGCCAACTAAACCTATAAAGCTATGGGCTGCAGCCCATTTGTAGTGGATGGAATATCATGTACAGTTCGTTAAGAAGCCTTTGCTTTTTCGATTATTTTCAGTTGGACTATTTTTGCGATTATCAAAATATTCATGGAAATTATGCAAAGTGTTCACTGAAAAAAACTATTTACCCAAAAAGTAATTTTGATTTATTACTCAAAATGGCTAATCAGTCATTGTTTTTACAATTTAAATATCCTTTCAGCTATCACCAAAGTGGCAAGTTATGATTTAAACGGCCGCAATATTATTTTGTTTTCAGTGGTGGACTCAGTATTTTTATCGAGAGTGTTCATACTTTTAGAAAGCATGGGTGTGTGATTTTTATATCAAGAGTATTCAACAATTGATATACATCAAAATATTTATATTTAACCTACATATTCGAATAAATTTTTCGACGAAGGATGTTCATCTAATCACACTCAGGTGAATGTAGCTCCGTCCTGATTTACTCCTTTTGGTTATTTTGGCGCCTGCAATGTTACCCAAGTGTCAGTCATTGAAATAATGGTAAGATTTGACACTTTGGCACCTGCAATAATGAAGTAATGGTAAAATTATTTGATAGAAAACACTTTACATTCAAGGTAAAGATTTGTTGATAGAAATTTAAATTAGTCTTGCTCAAATTAAAGTGCGTATTTTACCCCCTTAAATGGGATTTATAGGCAACAAGGAGTTAAATACAACGTTTTACTCTTAACAAGTCTTCCAACTTTGTTGTAGCAAGAAATATAAAGAGATGGAATTTTAAGAAATGTTCATTAAGCTCCAAATACATCAAGTGTTAGTAATTGAGTTTTAATTTAATCTTTCTGTGTCTTTAATATATTCACATCCAATTGATCTATTAGCTAGTTTGAATTTTGAGAACCTCCGCCCAATAATATTTAGTGGTGTGTATAGAACAAAATAGTCCCGTAAAATTAACCATGTAATCTAAAAACAAGTCAAAATTATGAAAAGAAGACAATTTTTTTTTTTGCAAAAGTAAAAGCTATTAACATTATTGGATTTGCCCGAATTCGTCTAACCCCTGTCCGGCATCGAAATAAAATGTCCGAAGAATAAGTTTGGTGCACGAAAATTTTTACTATGGATAAAATTCAGGTCAGGACAGGCAACTAGGAGGGTCAAAAATAAAAATGTTTAAAAAGTAAAAAAGAGAGAAGGGGGATAAATTTCATAATCAAAGCATTTTATTACACTAATTAATTAATATAGAGCAGTGAACAACAAACATTAACAGACAATTCCAACTAACGTTGATTAGTTAGAGCACAAAGTAAACAAAAAGACAAAATTATTCCAGGATCTCGATTTCTACAGGATAGAACAAGAAGAAGCCGTGCTGCCGCCTTCACCTTCTCCGTTGCCGGAGACATCGCCGTTGCCGTCCCCGGTGGTTTTGACGCCGGGCCAATTTTTGCACTGGCAATGTTGGCCTTGAGGAATTCGATCATAAACGGAGGCAACATGTCGTCCGCAACCACCCCAACTGGTCTTTCCACAGCTCGAACACTTAACTTCGTAACACATGATTTTAATTTTTTCTTCGAATTCCGAATGTTTTTATAAGAATTGATTTTTTGATTCGAATTTCGAATGTTTTTGTAGGAATTTGGTTTTTGGTTTGGTTTATGAAAGGTAAAGAAGGATTGGGGGTTGTTATATAGAGGGAAGAAAGCGACTTTGAATAAAAGTTTGTAGATATGTTCCATGTCCGAATTTAGTGGGTTGACTCGACCTTTAAACGACGTCGTCTTCAAGGAGTTGGAAAATGTTTACTCCTCCTTTAAAAAAAAAAAAAAAGACGTGTTTTCAATTTTTTTAATAAAATTTTGATTTCAACAAAAAGTCATAATTTTAATTTAGAACCACAAAAATTAAAATTTTTTAAAAAAATTTCGTGTCAAATTAAATTGTGTTTTTCTTTTTTGAAGAAGTATACTAATAATTACTTCATCACTTTAAATTTTATTCAGAGATCAATTTCCTCCGTGAACATTTTCATAATCACATTTGTAAATTATTGCACATAAATGAGTTTAAAAATTGCATATCAAAAAAGAGTGATCGTGAATTCTCTAGAGATCAATAATAATCAATTTATTTGTATTCTCTTACAAAATAAGGCTCTTTGCCCTTTTTTTTTGAACATAAGCTTGTGTTCAATTTATTTGAGGATTTTTTAAAAAAATAATTAAGATTGTGTTTCTTTGGTGCAAAATACATAAATATGCTTTTTTGACTTTGCTTTACTTCATATTTCGTACACAAGTGGAACTTCAACTCGTATAAAGTTAAAAATATAGACACACATATTTTACATGACATTCTACATGGTGTTCTACATGTACTATGTTACAAAAATACAAATATATACTTGTTCACCTTTATACCAGTGGCGGTTCAAGCATATTAGTAGTCTAAGACGAAAATTGAATGGAGGCCTCAAATTTACAAAAAATAATTAATTGATCATATAACTATATTTCAAATATGCCAAACTTATTCTAATAATTCTTTCCTTTTATATGAAATAAATAATCTTTACTGTAAATAGAACTTACTTAGTATTTTTTCTTAAAAAAAAAATCTATAACCTATTATTACTAAAATAAAAATTGAGGCTACTAAAATTTAAAAGCCTTAGACATTCGCCTTTTTTCTAACACTATTGAACCACCCCTGCTTTATACAAGTTTAATTGTTTACTTATACACATTTAAAGTTGGAGAACATAAATATGAAATTAATGGAGCCAAATTAAATAGCATATTTATATAATATGTGATTATTTGTTTGCTGAAAACTAGTTCATATTAATTGAAAGATCCACCAAGAACATACTTCTAAATTTCAAAATTCTAGAACTATCAAATAGAATAACATAATCTCTAGAAACTATAAATTTTAAGAAAGTAGTGATACATAAACCTTACCCCCTGCTTTGAAAACCAATTAGGTGCAAGCCAAATTATTTTGACTATAAACTATAAAGAACAAGTGGCATTTAATTTGAGGTGGTTATTAGGTAAGTCAGCATGGCCATAGCTAAATTGCTAGGATGGACCTGGTACATTAATTATCGTCCAACTTTTATGTATATAATATATACTAAAAGATTCAATAATAGTATAAAAATAAATTATAAATTTCATAAACCCAAAAACATTACTTCTTAAATTCTAGGCAATAAATGCTATTTTAATTATTTACACTAAAATATGAAGCCTAGTGGTGGATAGGGTAGTTGATCCATTTCCATAGACAATACAACAACATATCCCAATGCCTCAAAAGGCTCCCGCTCATTGCGGGGTGAGGGGCATTCCCATAGACAATATTTCAAATAAAAATACCACTATAGAAAGTGATGGAGAATTGACGAAGATTTCTAGATGGTGATAATTGCAAGTAAATTCCAGTTTACTAACGGCGTTACAAACAACTCCCAAAACTTTGACGATGACTACTACACGAATATTACAATGATAATTAATTATATAGTCCAACGTCGGCGATTTATATACTATGTAATTTTCTGTCCAATATGCTGCTTTTTTAATTCAGACGGCCTGTGATATGGTCCAAACGGCATGTTCAATTTTTGATATTTGGGATTAAACCGTGTTAGTATGTTATGTAAAAAGTTAAAATTGAAATATTATTAAAAAAATTATTTATACTTTTTGAAATGAAAGAGTAAACTAAAAAAAGTATACATTTTACAAATCCCATGAGACGATACTGTATAAGGTTAGTTCTTTTCTATACCTATTATTTTCTAAATTATTTAAAATTTCATATTTATTAGACGTGTTGATACCTTAATAATCGATTGATACATGACCAAAAAAATGGAATGAGATCAATTCATTACGCTAAAAAATGGGGTGAACTTAACAATTAAATCCAATCACCCATTAATTATGCTATAAACGTTGGTGATGGTGATTTCAATTTCTATGTATGCGTAACAGAAAGAATTTCAAAAATTCAAAAGGTCCAGAAAATCCTTTTAAGAAATCGCTGGTGGAGGATGAAGGTTGGAGGTCGTCAGCGTCCTTGCTGGCGAAAAGACAAGCTTTCCTGAGGGCTTCCATGTCTTCTTGGAAGCCGTCATCCGAGTCGCCACCGGAGAAATTCAAACAGAATTTATTTTGGAGTTGGAGTTGGTCCAAATGGCTTAGGCCTATTTCCAATACAATTCTGGAAGTCCTGGATACGGCCCAATATGAGGCCCAGTTTGGCTAACTGACAAGAGGCCCATTCTCTTCTCTTATTTTTAGGGATTTTTTTTTCGTTTCGGGGTTAAATATGAGGCCCAATATAATTCTAAAATAAGAGTCTTGTATGTTAGTTAAACTGGGCCTTATATTGGGCCGTATCCGGGACTTCCAGAATTATATTGGAAATTGGCTTAAGCCATTTAGGCTAACTCCAACTCCAAAGTACAATTCTCTTTGAAAGTGAAATTTCAAAAATGACCTTTTCTCTCTCTCTCTAATGAATTCATTATTCTATAGTATGTTTAGTCTCCATCATACGCATGAAAGATAAAATTAAAACATTGATAATAAAATTTTAAGACGTTAATTAGATATGATACGTGAATGACTTTTGCGAAATGATCGTCATTAAACATATATGAGAAGAGACATATAAAAAGATTTGCTGATACGGAAAGATGCAAATAATAATAATATTAAGTTTGTTTTCTCGATAGATTTAAGTACGTAGCATGTAGCTGATTTTAAAATTTTCTACTATGTAATAATTTTTTTTTTGGGTAATAATAATAACATTATGACGTACTAATTAGGAGCAAGATGTGAACCGAATAAGAACATTGTTAAAGTAATTTAGCTAAGAGGTTGACAAGACTTACCAATAATACTATGTACCAAAGAATATTATTACATCACAATTATTTGGTCTCCTAAAAAGAATCTAATAATATATATTTATGTAAATTATTCATTGTATTCTTCAAAAAATAGACAAGATCAATTGATTCTCCCTTCTAGAAGGAAAAATAAGTAGTTACGTTTTAAAGCCGTTAAATTGGTTTTCCATGTTTATATGCTTATACAATAATGAATATTCTTGTATCGATTGATTGTTACGTGGAATAAAGTTATTTCATGATTATTATTTTGAGATTATAATTTTAAGAAAGTTTTATTTTATTTTTAAGTGAGATTAAATAACACTAAATTTGAGATGTTAATTTATTTTAAAATAAATTTTATATATCTTCAATCAAATAAAACATAAATTTAATCTCGAAATGTCCCACTTTATTAGGTGAATTAAATGACTTTTATTAAATTTTACGCGGACGGGTAGATCAGAGGTAGCCCGAAAAAGTATTGGGGGAAGCTGGTGATTTGAAAAGATATGACGCAACTTCATATCACCGAGGACATGACCCTAGATAGAAAGGAACAGAGGTCGCGTATTAGGTTAGAAGGCTAGTAAGGGTAGGATGATATCTTGCCTTGTGACATAGTAGTATTAGGATTAGTCGTGTCATTATATATTGTGTTGTTATTGGCCCTCATTTAATTTTTGCTACTTGTATTATATTTATGAGTTTCCAATGGCTTTCCACTATAATCGTTTTTGTATCTTAGTATTTTCTATTTTTGAGGCTGATATATTTGCATTGAGGATCTTCCGAAAACATTTTCTCTATCTCTATAAGGTAATGGTAACATCTACGTACATTTTAACCCTCTTCAAACTCCACTTGTGAAATTTTATTGAATAACTCATCATTGGTCTAAAACAATCGACTATATATGCCCTAATATATTTTTTTTTTGAAGAAACAATATTCTTTAATCTTTAATTAGCTGTTTGCCATTGTTCAACAAAGTGATCACATCATTAAAATCGAGTCTCGTCAATGTTTATCTTTTATACTTTACGTGTAGATACTTTTGTCTATAGTTAATAGTGATAAGTGGGTGTGTTATTATCTGGAAAAGAATTAAATTCAGTTTTGTATTACTTGGAAAAGAATATATAAAAATCACCAGAAAATCTGAAGCTGACAGTGTATGCCTTATGACTAGCTTTATTAGTTCATACTGTATCTAGTTTATGACAGCTTAAATTCATTTTTGAATTGATGAATGAAATATTTTCTAAATTTATCTTATATAAAGAAACTGTTACTTTGTCTAACTCATTTAAAAGATAATAACAAAAGATTGTCCTCAACAAAAATGAGACAAGTAATATGAAAATAAAATAGGTAACTTCAAACAAAACGGATCATGAACTGAAAGTATAATAATATATCTTAAGATGAGAAGTCTCATATCGATAAAAATATAGAAGAAATGCTGGGTGTATAAGTAAGCAAACCTTACTTACTATGTATTTCAAAATCGTGCCGAGATAAGCCCAAAGCGGATGATATAAGTAGCGAAAAGAATAATTTAATATATATAACAAAACGTCTAATCATCCACAATGTATTGATTATCCTTAACACGGATGAATTAGTTAATTTACATTGATTTGTCAGCTTTAACCAATGCCATGATAATATAATTAAAAATTATTTCACACTATCTCATTTTAATAAGTGTAAATGTGTAATGATAGAACAGTCTATATTCTTTACCTAATTTTTATGAGCCTACTTTTTTTGTTTTTAACTCTTATCATTTTAATGTTACTAAATATTCTTTACCCTAGGAAATTCGCGGTATTATCTCTTTTATCTTATTCTGCATGATTAGAAAGGTGCATGTATTTATAACGTAAACACGTTGACTCCCACACATAAAAGCATATATATAACTTTTGATTCTAAAATTAACTAAACAGAAAAAAAAATGTGACTTGGAAATCCACTTAATCAATATTATCGTAAGAAAACTCATTCTGTATAAATGGAAAATGATGAGTGATTCCTCATTCCTATTTCCTCATCAAGAAATAATCCTATTTATTACTCCTTTCGTCTCATTTTATGCAGAATCTTCGACTTGACACAGTATTTTAAAAGAAATATTTTTAAAATTTATAATATAAAATTATTCTTAAATATTGGTGTACCTGATAATATATTTTATAAAGCGTATTAAGGGGGAGTCATGTGATGCATGCATCCATTATTTCTCCTACTTAATTAACTATGAATTGTTGTCACAATTTTGAATTTATGTATATACATGGTATGGAGTAAGGGGACATATGAATTTGATAAGCCATACTTAAAAGCATGTGGTGACACCTAAAAAGTTGCTTTAAATTAATTCTTTAAAATCCTCTTTGGTTAATTTGTAGTCAAAGAAAGAGCCATGCTAGTTGTGTCACCAACAGCCCATATGGGGTCCATGATTCTTCCCACTCTTGCACTTCAAAAATATCTAGTTATGGAGCTATCTACCTAGCTAGGTCCCTTTTGGATTTCTTCTTCTTAAAACACCTAAATATTGATTCAATTATATTAACTTTTATTCTTCTTTTAAATTTAACGATAATATTTGGACTAACTTAGGGGTCTTTTGATTCGGAAATAAATTATGCAAGATTAGTTATGCATGACAAGAATTAGTTATCTATCTTAATAGAAAAAAATAATTATTTCTCAAAAATAACAAGTAAAAATAAAAATAAAAAAAAAAATTTGACAAGTAAAAATAAACGGACGAAATATCTTATTCTAATTACCCCTTGTATCTGACTTCTTTTTTCTTTCTCTTTTTAATACTCCTACTGTCCAAAATATTTAGCCCCCTCAAATAATAACCGATCCTAAATATTCAAAAGGAATCTAAATAAAACGCACCAAAGTTAGTTTGATCCTTCATATATTCTGTCCATAAACTAATGTTTTTATATGGGTATTACTTCTGTTACAACCAAACCGAACGGTCCCTTAGTGTAACTACTGCCGTAAAATTGGTATTTGATTTTTTTCCTTTTATGATAAGAAGAACTCGCAGTCATTATCCTTTGCGCGTGCATGTAGGGTGAATCTCTACTTTTATTCAATAGCTCACAAATCACATAGAAGAAATAATCTGCTTTAGGCAAGCTCGATACAACGAGCTCAACCCAAAAAGCAAATCTCTTGCTTTTGCTCACAAACATTTTCAAACTTAAGATCTTTAATATGAAAATCTGAAGCCTTAACTACTGACCACCTCATAAAATAAAATTGGCATATAATTAGATATCATACAATTATTAACTTGCTCAATAACAGGATAATAGAGAGAGACAATCCCAAGTGGGGTATAAATTATTAACAATGTTTTGCTTTATGTGAAAGTCGGTGAGCTGCTAATATTTGCTGATCTTATTACAAATAATAATAATTAAATATAAGAATTGATCATGTTGCTCAGAGACTATGAAGTATAACAAAAAAATAATTTTTCTTTGTCCAAAGGGAATTTATTCCCATCCCTTTTATTGTTTTTTAGGTGTTTGACATATTCAACATGTCCATTATTATATATGGAGAATAACACCACCCAACTTTTCTTAATTCATTTTTTCTAAGAGCATAAATGCTGATACCAATTTTGAAACTAAATGAGGACGACACTTGTCTATTCTTATTATTCTTTTCATTTCCACATTTTATTTTTTTAAAAAAAAAAAATTTCATGTCATAGAATTCTAAATACAATGCAAGATAAAAAGAATTTATTTTTTTCCCTAGTGAAAGCATACAACTTGTTGAACATAAGAGATAATAATGTTAAATTAAAAGAATCCCAACTTGTCAACGTGTTTACAAGCCCTTAAAATACTTCTTTTTTGCTTACATATATAGTATAAAAGAATTTAGTACTTTTTTTCAAAAATATTAATTACGTGAAGTCAATTGTCAAACATGTTAAAAATTATAATGCAACTTAAGACACTTGTCGCCTAGAAATACTTTCGAAGAGTATATGTACTCACTGTATTCCTAAAATAATTGTTATTTTTATTTATTTAAAGTCAATTTTGATCACGATTCCTTTGGGATTCAAAATATTCGGACCCAAAATTTTGACTTGCAAAAATTAAAGTAACAAACATGATGATCTGCATATCTTATGTAAATAAAAGTACCATAAGCTTTAAGGCAATCCTCATCATTGTGGATTATATGTTTACAATTTTCATAAATAGTCTAGGTTTGAAATTTAATATATAGTTATATTTTACATAATTACACAACATAATTTCGGCTAAGTGATCTGAAGGGGAGGAGAGATGCGAGCGAGATCGAGAGAGGGAGAAGAGAGATGAATTGTATATGTATATTTGTCAAATAGTATGTGTCTATCTGTCAAATGATTGTATATCTGTAACTAATATATCTATGTATCCGTATATCTGGCAAGCGAGATTGGGAGAGGGAGGAGAGAGATGAACGAGAGCGGGCAGAGAGTGGAGAGAGACGAATTGTATATGTATATATGTCAAAATAATTGTATATATGCAGTTGATTTACATATATAATTGTATATGTGGCAAGAAATTGTAGAGAGAGGAGATAAGCGAGAGAGAGGAAGATAAGAGAGAAAATAACACCAAAACCCTAACTATAACTTGCAACAAAATCCTAACTATACCTATAAATTGTAATTTTTTCAAACTATCATACTATAATATAAAGACATATCATATATTTATCTAGTTACATAATTTTTCCTTTTCTTTTGTTGCATGCATTCATTGTGGACTATATGGAGATGTAAATATGTGCCCATTAACATGTGAGAGTCCAACGTATATAGGCATTGCCAGTCAAAAAAATTTTACTAATAAAGTTTAAAACATAAAAAAGAACACACAAAAATGTTAAAAGGAATATATATAATAATCCCAACCATATAAATGAAAATAATGAGTGATAGCATATACGCATCTCTTAAATTTTGAAATTTGAATCCTAAGCGACCTTTGTTAGATATGAATTGGATTCCACTAGTAAAATGAAAAGGAAAATTATAATCAAAAGTTAGGTACAGGGGCCAATACCAATTGTCTTTGTCCCCTTGATTTTTAACTATAAATACCACTCCTTTGTACATAGATAAGAACACACAGAAATAT